>JAQQZU010000011.1:21720194-21736220 GCA_030068025.1 Parauchenoglanis punctatus
TGCTTTGTGCACAGGGGCATCGTCATGCTGGGGCAGGTTTGGGCCTCTTAGTTCCAGTGAAGGGAAACTGTAACGCTACAGCACACAGAGACGCGCTGTACAATTGTGTGATTCCAACTTTGTGGCAACAGTTTGGAGAAGAATCACATACGAGTGTGATGGTCAGGGGTGCACATACTTTTGACCATAAAATGTAATAAAGATATAAAATAAAATTTCTGACACTCTTTTAATTTTACAGCATGACATCACCATTGTGTTCATTTACAGGCTCTATATACTTATTTTTTATGAAATATGCAGTTGTTCAGTGTTGAGCGGAGTATAGATGATACCAACAATATGCCTTAAAAAAAGAAAATCTATTACTAGTCTTTCCACCCTTATGATATAGTGCTGTGTACTTTTCCTTAAGCATCACTGAAATTTTTGTTCCACCCTTCATCATCATCATTCATTATTTTATTTGGCCTCAGACTCGCCATACACAAAAATCTCTCCCTATAATAGTTGACGTGTGATTATATATAATTACCCAGCCGCTCGGTGAGTCTCAAGACCAGGCCCTGATTACACACACACACACACACACACACGCACACCACCCCTGCAGAGTCATCGCAGCTCTCCCCGCCACCATGATGACGGGCCTTTGTTCTTTTTTTTAATTCCACTGAAGGTACCCAAGATCACATCTTCTAATCCTTTCCTTCTTTTTTGTTTATTTCCGACCTATCCTGTTGCCCCCCAGCTCACTGGCTTCTGCAGCTGGTTGCATTTGCGAGCCAGTACTATCTCTTCTGACACACACACACACACACACACACACGCCACACACACACACATGTAGACAAAAGGCCAGAGCTGCCTGTCGAACACTGCCCCCTTTTTCCTTTGCATCTGCGAAGACACAGGGTGACCCACAGTACAGGAGGAAGAGAAGAAATAAAAAACTAAATAATAATACACACACGTGCACACACATATACTGAAATATACACACACATACACACACACACAGAAACAGAATGGGGCCTGGATGGATCGGGATGCAGCGTTTGCATGGATCTTGGAATCATGGAAGATTCCCAGTAGACAAGGGAGCAAAGAGATTTAGGGTAGGCACCGGCTCATGCATGTTTTCTCTGTGTGTGTGTGTGTGTGTGTGTGCGTGTGCGTGTGTGTGTGCGTGTGTTTATGGCCTTTTGTTTTCTCTCCCTCAGTTAGAGAAGACAGGATGCTTGGGTTGCCCAGGACTGAAGGACAAGACAGCTGATTTTAATTGACAAGAAAAAAAAATCCCCCTCTCTCTTTCTCTTTCTCTCTCTTTCGTTCTGGGAGAAGACGAGGAAGGAGAGGAAGCAGGGACGTTGGATAAAGGGAGAGGAGCATGAACCGGAGAGAGCGAGAGAGTGAGTGAGTGAGTGAGGGGGGGAGGTAGAGCAGGAAAACGGAAGAGCAAAACCAGTACTGCAGAATGGGGTAGAAACGGAGAGGCAAGAATCAAAAACGAGGCCAGGTACCGAGCCATGTTTACTGTTTACTACTCCTCCTTCATCTGCTTTTTTTCCTTTTCTCAGGAAACACAGAGAGAGAGAGAGAGAGAGAGAGAGAGAGTGCACGATGCTCTTCATTTCTGGCTTTTCGCCTTCCATTTCCATCTTAATGCCATCCATCCATATGAACCCATTCCCGAGCCTGGCGCGTGCATGTTCACTGTCCACCAGCGTTCACGTCTGTTTTTTAGGCCTAGTCCTTTCTTCAGAGCAGCACTCGTGGTCTCGGGCCATGAAAACTCCATCCATGTTTAACATAGATGATGTAAAGTGTGTCTTTTAGCCACATTTGCTTGTATTTCAGCATTTATTTTCAATAATTGTGTGTAATCCTACCTACAGGTCACACCGTGATCTTCGAGACTCAAGGTTTCATGACATCAAGGTTTTTGGCAATAAAATAATCTGACCTAACATGGCTATCTTGACAGGAATGTTCCAGATCTGAAGAAAATGTGTGTATGTGTATGTGTTTGTGTGTGTATGTGTGTGTCCTGCGAGGCTGCACTGCAGCACACACATTATGTGAGGGGACCGGAACCGGTTGAAACCAGTTTGAGGCAGATGAGGAACAATGCAGTCACTGTGCTACAGGGCAGATAGCAGGGCTTCAAAAAAGAAAACAGGGAGCAAAGAAGCCTCGGTGCATGTTACCAGGGTCATGTCAGGGTTTCCTACGGTTCTCCTTCTTATCGCAGGTTCCTACTTGTTCGAGACAGGGCCGGATAGCGCGAGCAGCCATGATGGAGGAGGGAAAAGTCACACGTTAACAGCTTTTATTTTTTGGGTCACGATATCGCAGTATCAGTGTGGTTCCCCGGGCCGAGCCGCTGTTTGTCAGGCGTAATGTGACCCACAAGTGCTGCGAAGGAAAGTGGGATTTATTCAGTGGAGAGAGAGTGGGAAAGGAAGGAAGGAAGGAAGGAGGGAAGGAGGGAGGGAGGTGTTTGGTGGTGGCAGAGGGTGAGAGAGTGGTGTGTTTGAGGGGGAGGAAGGGAAGGAAGGAAAGAAGGATGAAAGGAGGTTGTTTTGCAGTAAAAATGGTCGGAGGAGAGGGTGAGGAGTGCTTCATTTGCATGCTTTCACTACTCTGTGTGTGTGTTTGTCAGGATCCCTGACTGAATTCTAGCAGGTTGTGGTGCTTTATGTGATCTGAGACATCTGATTTTTCTGGTAACTTTGCTTGCTGGCTTATTTTGAGGCCTTGTTTTAAGCCTCTCGTTTCTCCTTAACCTCCTTTTTGCCGTTTCTGTAATGTGTTTGTGAGTGTGGATGAATGTGTGCATGGAAGAGAAGGAAAAGGAGAAGGAGGAGGAGGAGGGTGAAGGCCATTTTGGCCCTGTCTGTGCAAAACGTGCAGATGTTAATAACAGTAATGGAGGACAGGCTGGCTGCAGTGAGCTCAACCACTAAAATACAGGCAGCAGTGGGCGTAGCGCTGGTGGCTAACCTGACTAGCCCATCCTCATCTTTATGCAATTGATCTTTTCTCCATACTATGACTTTTCGAGTCACAGCACTATTTTGGAGGATGTTTGGCCAAATCTGCTTGTGTTCCTTCATTATACACTAGGATACTTGGGTTAAGCCAGATTAAACCAAAAGATTAAACTTTATATATGGTACATCAATAAAATGTACTTACTACTTAGCAACGAGACACTTTGATGTGTAGATTGTTGGTAACAATAGGCCACACCTGTCACAATTATTCGATTCCTATTATACCACGGCAATTTGTCAACAATCCATTTATAGTTATGTTTAATGTTAAGGAATGTCCACAAAACAAGTTAGTTAATAAGACAAAAAAAGCTTATCATGTTACCTTGAAACCGCGAAGCGTAAACAACTCTGTCCTGAAGACGTCGGCTTTACACATGGGCGTCGCCGCCATTAAACCTGAGGGGGGCGTGTCCCCCTCACATTTCATAATTATTCTTTTGGATCCCCCCCACATTTAACATAAAATATTAGTTCACCCAGCTCTGTTTCTATTGCTTCGTGAAAGAATCCATTGAAAGAATTCGTGAAAAACTCCACACTTTTGATCGATATGAGAATACACACCCCACTGAAATTCCACTCAGTTTCCTGGGTTACCTACAACAACAAAACACCTTCTGACCAGTCAGAATCAAGAATTCACCAGCACTTTGGTACAATACAAAGTTGCAAGCAATACATCAGATACCCCAATGCTAATACAGGTGGTGGTGTGACTTCCTTTATAATTGCTTTTCTGAATTGGGAGTTCCTGGACAGTTGTAGATTAATACATAATTTGGAAGGAAAGGCACTCTTAATGATTTCCAGAAGGTTAACCCTCATCCAAAACATTCAGCAGAAGCAAAGATGCAGTGCCTTTCATGTTCAAATGCAAGGATTATCTGTAATTCCACATAGTTTACTTTTCCATCAAAGTAAATTTCAACATGATGACTAAATGCTGCCTTTTTTATTTTGTGTAGTAAAAATAGTACTTTGCAGTAAAAATTGTTATTTTTCAAAATATGATAAATTACCAGGCATATATGAATCCATATATGCTGCTGCACTGTATGCGCTTCACTATGGAACGTATTCATTTATAATTCAAGTGTCTTTTAAGGTGATATGTCATTTAAGGCAGGATGTTATTGTTTTGATGTCAGATTAACATTATATTTATTCTTTATCTCTTTTTCTTTCAAAAGGGTTTTAGCTGATTTTCATAAGACCATGGGCGACATGAAAACCCCGGACTTTGATGATCTACTTGCGGCCTTTGACATTCCTGATATGGTCGACCCCAAGGCCGCTATCGAATCTGGCCATGATGACCACGAGGGGCAGCTAAAACAAAATGTCCACCATGATGAGGACTCCCATGTTCCCTCGACGCCAGATGTCGGAGTAAGCGTTATTGTCAAGAATGTTCGAAACATTGATGCCAACGATCACTCTATTTCAGACAAAGATATCCATTCCTCAGTTGGAAACGGAGTGCACAATGGTTTCTTGGCCATGTCGCCTAGCAACAGGTTTAGCAAAGATGGTGAGAAGCTTCAAAAATGTGGAAATCATGGAACAGAAGTGACTGGCTCCAGGTATAACCAATTTAGTCCCATTTCCAGTGCTGATGAGTTTGATGATGATGACAAGATTGAAGTAGATGACCCTTTGGACAGGCAAAGCAATTTACCTTGTTTCAGACCAAATCCTCTTACAGGACTTAGCTCTAAGAGAGAGGACCTTCCTTCTAACCTTTCAGGCAATGGTGCATCTAAGATGGACACTAATGGCAATTATAACCATTCAAAAACTGAAAACAGTAATACCAATGGTACTTTAGGAAACCCAAATGCCAGCAATCCTCCAAAACTAAGAAAAACAGAGGACCAAATCAAAGAGGTGCTCAATGGCCAAGATGGAAAAGAAGCAAGAGAACCAGTTCTTGGGCTGAGTATGACCAACTTGTCTCAAGCCAAGGCTAAATCATCGGCCAAGCTCTCATCCTGTATTGCTGCTATTGCTGCTCTTAGTGCAAAAAAGGCCAGCACAGACTTGACAGCTGCTGAACTCACTGTCAATAAACAGGTCTCTCCAAAAGAGGCTAAGGAGAGTCCAAAGGTGACAGAAAAGATCCCAGAGCAAGAGTCAGCCCTGGAGCTTGCCAAGAAAATGCTTTCCAAACAGCCGGAGAGTCCTTGTAGTGTTACCAGTGAGAACAGCAGCAAAGGGTCTCCATCGTCCCCTGCTGGATCCACCCCTGTCATTCCTAAAGTGCGCATTAAAACCATAAAGACGTCTTCAGGCCAGATCAAGAGGACTGTCACCAGGGTGCTGCCTGAGTTTGACCCTGAAGGTCTGAAGAAGGGTATCGACTCGGGATCCATTGTGGTATCTTCCTTCTTGTCTTCCGCCACATCGAACTCTGTTTTGTCATCTCCTACCCGAACAGCACTCCCTACTACAGTAGTGGCGACCTCCGGAGGTTCAACCATTGAAGTCACAAAGCAAATGACCATCAAACCTGTCGCCACTGCCTTTCTTCCAGTGTCTGCAGTAAAAACCGCCGGATCCCAGGTAATCAACTTAAAATTGGCCAACAATACAACAGTAAAAGCCACAGTCATACCTGCTGCATCTGTTCAAAGTGCCAGCAGTGCCATTGTCAAAGCTGCCAATGCTATTCAGCAACAAACCGTTGTGGTACCTGCTTCCAGCCTCACCAACACCAAACTTGTGCCAAAGACTGTCCATCTTACCAACTTGAACCTCCTTCCCCAAGCTGCATCAGCCTCTGAGCTCCACCAGGTTCTGTCTAAACCCCAGCAACCCATCAAACAAGCCATGATGGCCAACCAACCTCCTAAAAAAGTGTCCCGTGTGCAAGTGCTGGCCAGTTCCCAGAGTTCAGTGGTCGAGGCCTTCAACAAGGTCTTGAGCAGCATCAACCCTGTGCCGGTGTATGTTCCCAACCTTTGCCCTCCTTCCTCAGCATGTATTTCATTACCATCCCGTGGCTATAAATGCCTTGAGTGCGGTGACTCCTTTGCTCTTGAGAAAAGTCTAACTCAACATTATGACAGAAGAAGTGTTCGTATTGAAGTCACGTGCAACCACTGCTCCAAGAACTTGGTCTTTTACAACAAGTGCAGTCTCCTATCCCATGCCAGAGGACATAAAGACAAAGGCGTGGTTATGCAGTGTTCCCACCTTATCTTAAAGCCCATTCCTGCCGATCAGATGATCTTGGCCCCGTCTGTGACCTCTTGTGCCCCCATTTCAACTACAGGTCATGGTTCCTGTGCAGGAAATCAGGGGAAAAGTGAAACAACAGTGATTTCGGCACCTTCTTCGGCTCCTGTAGTGGCTGCCATGCCCCTGGATGAAGATGCTTCCCGAGTGTGTCGATCAAATCTCAAGTGCTTGGAGTGTAACGAGGTGTTTCAGGATGAGTCGTCTCTGGCCATGCACTATCAACAGGCTGCTGAGTCGAATGGACAAGTATGTTTGAATGCTCTAGATCCACTCGTATGTGATCTTTGAAGCTTTTTTAAAAGCCAGCCTGAAAAAAAAGTGCATGCAATGCAATATGATACACACAGGACATGAAAACAATGTAATCTCTATGTATAGTGCTTATATATTTTACAGTACATTCTTTTTATTCTCCTTCTGCTGCAGAAAACCTGCACCATCTGCCAAATGCTGCTGCCAAACCAGTGCAGCTTTGCCTCTCATCAGCGAATCCATCAGCACAAGTCTCCGTACATCTGCCCAGAGTGCGGCGCCATCTGTCGCTCCGTCCATTTCCAATCCCATGTCACCAAGAACTGCCTGCACTACACGCGCCGTGTGGGCTACCGGTCAGTCCCTGCATCAGCTCATGTGGTCATTACTTCATTATTTCATCACTTCGTATCATTCGACAGAAGCATTTTTGCTCTTATTGTACATTTTGCTGAACTGCTTACTTTTACGAGGTAGGGGTACTGAGCAAGCAGTTAACTGGTTATAGTTGCACCATCAGCAGCAGTGTTGCCAGGTCTGATGTTTTATTTTTTTATTATTTAATTCTGTTGAACGTTCTGTATGTTGAAACACAGAACCTAAATTCAGTGATTCAGCATGGTCATTTTCATAGGTATTCTTTAGTAATGAAAATATATCTAAGAATCTGTGATCACTTTTGGCTCCATTACCACAATGCTGTTGAACTCTAGATTGGTCAGAAGGTGTTGATTAATTTTGTCTATAACATTCTGTAAGGAGATGTTTTTTCAGAATTTATGGAAAGAGTCTCCAGTGTCAATGCTTTGTAACAGTCAGAGGTAAAACTGTACCTTTAAGCTTACTGACACCCTCCGGACAGAGGCGTTTGTGTGTTGTGTTTTCTTGGTAACATGAAAAGCTGCAGTTTTGGTTTTTTTGTTAACTTCAAGAAAGAGAGAGAGGCTGGTGAGGGAACGACTTTATAGCTGCTATATCGTAAGTGAGAACAAGAACTTACTCGTTTCACAAACGTTCGATGACATTTACAGTTACAGTGTAACAATAAATGGATTGTTGGGAAATTGCTGTGGAATAGGAGGACTTAAACACTTGTGGATTGGGGGCTGTCTAACAGGAATCTCTACATCACTCCATTAATATTTTCTTATAGCATCACTTCTTCTTTACTTATTTTGCATATATAATGGGATAGTTTGAATAATGGGATTGTTTGAAATCTTGCAGACCTGGCAACCCTGTTTAGCAAGCTTGCAGCGCAGAAATTACAGCTGTAACATCTCATTGGCATGTAGCTGTGGTCAGATTTATTTGAAGGCATATGGTCCATTCCTTTTCTTGATCTGTTCATCTTCAGATGTGTCCACTGTAGCGTGATCTTTGCTGACGTCGCTGCTCTCAAGTCACATACCCAGGGCTCACACTGTGAGATCTTCTACAAATGCCCTATCTGCCCCATGGCCTTCAAATCTGCTCCGGGCACTCACTCTCACGCCTACACTCAGCACCCGGGTGTGAAGATCGGAGAGCCGAAGTGAGTCTCATATTTATTCCGTGTAGTCTACATACTGTACATTAGTGTGATTTTACACTACTTGTGACATCTAAAGAAGAATATAAAAGCTAATTTGCTCTTGTGAATTTTGCCACAACTGTTAATTCGGATGGCACTGATTTATAGATTTCAAACACTTAACAAAGCGTTTTTTATTTTTCCCATAAATAGAGCACTGACTTTACGTGGTAATTTAATAAGCGAGTCAGGTCGGGTCCTGTACTCCCACTTCCTCCTGTGATATTTTGTTTCCCAGTGACAGAGTACAAACGAATTATCAACAGTAGCTTGTAGAAGGTTTTTTTCCACACCCAGCTTCTCGCTAATGAAAAGAGCAGGTGGCTCCTTTGTGCTTCAGCGTGACTGTCAGGAAACATAATCGCACCTCGAATAAACAACCCGTATTAAAGACCCGTGACGTGTGTATTGACTCTAGATGACACCTGTGAGTGAACATCTTTCAATACAGCCATTTTTGTTCACGTTAAGTGACGGGAATATTCCTCTTTATAACAGATGTGATTGAAACATATCCCGTCCGGTTCAACCGTATTTGTTGAACATATCTGTTTTGTTGAACACACTCCTGTTTTATTAATAGTGACATTTAAAAAAAATCTGACGTAGACGCATCTTTTTTTTTTTGTCAAATAGTGCAGGGTACGAGTGTTTTAATTTATTCTGTTTAGGATATACTTAGTAAGTGACGATCCTAAATATTACCATCCCAGTGATGTAGCCAGGAGCAAGGCACAATCCGGTGTTAATTTTGTCAATGAAAATTTTGACAATAAGTATTCGTTGACAACCTTTTGTTTCATGACTAACTTGTAATGACAATGTAAATGAAAAGGATTTGATAATAAAAATTATGGTGAAATCTCACCATTCATTATGCTCTGATGAGTAAAGACAAGACGAAATAGCTGGCTCTGTTCAGGCGGACAACGTAGCTTACTTTTACATTAAGGAACTGTTACAGCCTGGAGAAAAATCCTTCAGTAATATTTTTATATTAATTATATATTTATAATATATTACCTTTCCTGTTTGATGTTCCTGAGCGTAGTTGGGAAGCGAGAGAATCTGGCTCGCTAGGCTTGCTAACAGCTTTCACACTGCTCCTGGATTCTAACAGGTTTATGAGTCAGGACACACACAGCCTTGGTCTGAACTAAGTAACATATTTATATGAAAATAGCATCATCACCATCACAGTTCTCTTCAAATAAGGGAAAAAAGAGTGTTTCGTGAGGGAACGACTGCTTACATCTGCTCTTAGTTTCTGCTATAACATTGTTTCACAGACGTTCCAGAACATTACATGTAACCATAAATGGATAAAACATAATTATCTTTGTGGTGAAAACAGTAACTTTTTTATCACACCTGATTATTTTCCTGTAACAGCATATAATTATTAACATCTTATTCTCTCTCTTTTTTTTTTTTGTAGGTTGATCTACAAATGCTCCATGTGTGATACAGTCTTCACCCAGCAGATTCTGCTCTACACACACTTTGACCAGCACCTTTCCAGTCAGAAAGTCTCTGTCTTCAAATGTCCAGACTGCTCCATGCACTACGCCCAAAAGCAGCTCATGCTGGATCATATTAAGGTTAAAGATTCCTTCTGGATATCAGTAACACCGTTTTAACGTTCAGTATATCGTCCCTGTTCTGTAGTCAAATTTCCACAAAAAGTAATCACATCTGTGTGGTGTTTATTTTGCAGGACATTTTATCCTAAACGTGTCTCCACTCTCTCTTTACAGTCAACACACGGGACACTTAAGACCATCGACGGTCCCCCGAACCTCGGCATTAATCTTCCGCTCAGCAGCAAGCCCATCAACTCCCTGACCCCCAACTCCAACAGCAAAGACTCGGGTCTTCTAAACAGCCTGGACAAAGGTGACAAGAAGCCCTCGTCTCCTGTGAAGAAACCCAGTAACGGGACTGACATCCACAAAAAGGCCGTCTCGTCATCCATGTCGTCCACGTGTCCTGGCTGGACGTGTAAGGAGTGTGACCGTCTGTTCACGCAGAGGGAAGTCTTCATCGCTCATATGAAGAGAGAGCATGGGAAGGTAATGACATCGAGCTAATAAAATAAATAGACAAAGATATGCTAGCATGCCCCGCTAGCTGGGTATGGACCTAGCAAGTCCTGCATCTTTCAATTATTTTTTAAAACGTCGATTTGCAATAGCTGTGCATATAGCTCACTAACCAAATCCTCCAGTTACGTCAAGACTTTTTTTGTAGCAAATCAAATGCTAAGTATGGGATTCAACACTCCGCGACACGCTGTTATAGGAAAATAATCAACGACAGGGTGGTGTGATGAAGCGGAGTTACTGTTACCACCCTGAAATGTATTCCTATTTTAGCGCAGCAATATTCCAACAATTACAATTTTTGATTTATTAATGAATGACACAACATATATCCATCCTTTTACAGTTACATTTCTCCTCTGTCCTGAAGATGTCAGAAAACGTTACAGCTTTACCTCTGACCGGTACAAAGCGCTGACACTGGAGACTCCTTCATTCATGATACAGAAACATGTTTCTCCTTATAGAAAACTTCACACTCTCCTCACACACTTTACTGCTTACAATTTTTGAGCTGAAACATGTCACAGTGCTTATATAACTGACCGATAGCAGCCTGCTGTGCTGTGAGTAATTTGAAACAATCAGAAATCAACTGGTAAGAGGGAGCATGTGACTGCAGTTCTCTACAATTCCTCCCTCTGAAGGTGGGGTTAAGTGGACTCCATGCAGAAATAATGGCTCATAAATGAACAGTTTAGGCAGAAACACTGTGAGGAGGATAAAATTAGCCCTTTAAAGGGAAATGACACACTCTGCCTTGGGGTTAGCGGAGACTTGACACGCGTGCTGATGTGTTTAAAACGCACAATGAGGTGATTACAGCGTCACGGCGCTCCGGCCGAGGGCCGAACTGCGGGGAAGATTTATTGTTGTTGTGAAAACAAATTCACAAGTGTTTTTATAAACTGTATATAGGCGGCTGATTAAAACCATACCTACTGTGAACATTAACGAGACATATTATTCAAATGTTTTGTACGTTGGTCCTTTTAAGCATGTCTTTTTCTCTCTGCAGCAACTGAAGAAACATCCGTGTCGTCAGTGCGACAAGTCGTTTAGTTCCTCACACAGTCTGTGCAGGCATAATCGGATCAAACATAAAGGCGTTCGGAAAGTTTACTCCTGTCCGTGAGTATCACCGAGTCCGCCTGGTGCTAGTCCGGGGGAATAAAATAAATGTTAGCAAACTTACGATGTAACCGCTTTACATTTTTGTTTTTTTTATAAATTCCTATTTTAAGGGTTTTTATGAAGGTTTTTACATTCTTCATTCCAGATTCTCAGTGCTTTACACTGCAAGTTAAAGACTGACAAAATGAAATGGTTATAAATCAACGAAAACCATTACAAACTAAATAAAATAAAGGTTCTAACGATGTGTTAGATGTTAAACAAATTCCTCGTGTTCATTTAGTAAGAAGAGACCGTAGCTCATTATCTTCTAATGAGATGTTTTCTACTGCCTCACACATCCTGCAGTTACGAGTTTACTGATTTAAAGATTTAGCACATCGCAAACTTCATGACATCTCATTTACCAGACGTGACGCTGCTTTTTCACGTTCACGTGAAATGTTCCCTTTTTATTAGTCTAATTTTATTTATATTTGGTCTCCGCAGTTTTTGAAGAAAAGTTGTTTTTTTTTAAAACAAATCATAATACAAATTGCATCTCTCTGATGATGATGTTTCATAGGAGCACACTTCACAAAACAGAGGGTTCTGCTGTGGTTTCTTCCCTCAGGCACTGTCCGGACTCCAAACGCACTTTCACCAAGAGGCTGCTGTTGGAGAAACACATCCAGCTGATGCACGGCATTAAGGAAGCGGAGAGGAAGTCAGCGGTGGAGTCCAGCAGCACGGAGGAGTCCACTGCTAAAGAGCAGGTGATGTTTATTAGCAAGCTGTGTGAAATACACTAAACCTGTGTTTCCATCATCACCTTCCCTTTATGACTTATTATACAAGTGTGTATCGGGAATGAAAACAAGTTTTAAATGCTCCCGTTTACACTTCAGCAGATTAAATTAGATTAATGAGTTAAAAACCAACTGCTCACTAATGACCTAGAGGGAATAAATGTCCAAAAACAACACCACAAACCAAAATCAAACTGTATGTTAACATGAATACACACATATGAATATCTTCCAAAAATATAAATAGACAAATATGGATAAATAAATAAAATTTTCAACTTCTTATCTGCTATGTGGTCAGGTCCAGAAAATATTTCCTAAACACCTCCTACCATTTTTTTTATTTTATTTTTTTTAAAGGGAGAGTTTGTGATATTTATAAGTTCTGGCATTTAGAAAGTTTTGTTGTGTGCAGATTAGAAACATACCTGTGGCTAGAAACTGCATCCTGTACTGTAGAGTGACTGATTATAGGTCTGATATGATGATATAGTATTAATACCATGATAAATTATGTCACGATACGCTTCTCTGAGCTGTCATGGATACACTGATGACTTTAAATACGCAGAAGAACTTGCGTACACAGTAACGTGACCTTTAGACTTAAATGGCAGAATTCGCTTGCGAGCCCTAATGTTGCGGTGTGTGTGAGCAGGTACGCAGTCCCAAACGGAAGCTCAACTCTGACGGCGAGGACGCTGAGGAAGAGGAAGAGGAAGAAGACGAGGAAGAGCGACGTGAGGGGATTCCCAGCCACGAGCGCACGGGTTCGTCGTGCCCTCGGTCCATGAAGAAGCTGAAGGTGAGCGTGTTAAAGACTCACAGGTGCGCCGTGTGCAGCTTCTCCACCACCGAGCTGCCGCTTTTCCAGAAGCATCTCCCGTCGCACAAGACGGACGGCTCGTCACACCAGTGCTCCGAGTGCGGCCTGTGCTACACGTCACGCCGCTCGCTCGCTCGCCACCTCTTCATCGTGCACAAGATGAAGGAGGCTCCGAGCGCCGAGCAGCAGGAGAACGCGCCAAACGTGCCGGACACGCAGTGCAGGGTCTGCGGCAAGACGTTTGACACGGAGCCGGCTTTAAACACGCACATGCGCACGCATGGCATGGCCTTCATCAAATCCAAGAGAGTGAGCGCAGCTGAGAAGTGAGATTTGTTTTACAGAAATCTGAAATCTGTCTCAAACACTAATATAGAACTGCAGTTGAGACGGAACCGACCTTGAGAGACTGAGATATGGAAGCAGTAAAACGTGGAAAAAGAGGAAAAGTCCTTGGTTCTTACGTGACAATGAGAGACGTGCGGAAAAACACGGCCTTAAAGATATACACGCACATATACGCGGGGAATACTTTGTTGTTTTTTCAGTGAAATGTGAAAACGTGGTTAGAAGGTGGACCATGGAGACGTTATACGTTGCATTCCTGCATCTCTGTACATCTCACGTATATACAGCATATATATAAATACACATATATATGAGAAACGTATAAATACAATAAGCACACTTGTGTGTTTGAGGATATGTAATATATTGAAAGTGGAATTACGTGTATTTAAATATCTATGAAAAACGCATTTTGTACACTTTATGATAGATGTTTGTATGGATGTCTGATAGATCTTTTATACAGCAGAAGTTTTATTTTCTATTAGACCCGTCTCGTCCTTGTGTTCTCGAGTGAGCCAAATGTGTCGAAACCTAGTCGTCTCCTCCAGATTCCAAACTCATTCACTCGGCTTAAGCTGAAATTCATTTCGAGCTCCTTTATTAAACTGATCAGATTTTTTTTAAAGACGTTTTAGACAGAACTTTACAAACCTCACGTGTAAATCCTCACGCTCACCTCACAAAAACCATTCGCACATTTCATAAAATATCCGAATGGGTCTGTTTTATTATCTCAATCAGACATTGTTCTGACCTACAATTCAGCCTTCAGAATTTAGGCCACACCCCCTGCCTGAGCCTGGCGTCGAGTGATGCCAAGCTAGATTTGGCAACTTGAGTCCAAAGGCTACATCAGTATTTGATTTGTCAGATTAATAAAACGATGCCTCTGTTTGTGTTAACAGAAAATCTGTCCGTAGTTTGAAAGACAAGCTGACCGAGCGCTCATCTGCCACGCTTACAGAGAAACTTAAAGTTCAGTCATAATTTTATCCAATAAAATCGGTGATTGGCCTCCATTTAAGATGCATCTCTGCTGATTCTCCTCCGATGTTTATGAATTGTGTGTGTGTGTGTGTGTGTGTGTGTGTGTGTGTGTGTGTGTGTGTGTGTGTGTTCACACCCAGAACATAAATTTCAGCATGACGTGTTGTAGTTTTGTCTAACCGTCAGAAGGTGGTGCTGAGCCGATATCACGCAAAAAAAGTACATGGACACGCCTCTGTTTTAGACCAACTCCGCCCCCTGTGTTTGTAACGCTTGCTTACTTCTGAAATTCCAGTGTTCCTTCTGAGGTGTGAATTCTGATGTGTGTAACGTCACTGCGCGCTAAACACAACTCTGAAAGCAGCCCTTTAGTAAAAACTAAAGAAGCAATCTTCAGACACCAAACATGTCCCCTCGGATTGACTATATTTCATTTTTTTAGCTGAACCTGTTTCTTTAGACCAAAGTGTTGACTTTATTTTGTCATTCCTGCTTGTTTCCATGACCTTTTAGTTATGTTATCACATTCAGCCACTGCTAGAGGACCATATCGAACCCATGTGTCTTAGCATTCGTCTTTGCCTCCTTTTTTGAAAGACTGATATCAAGCAGCACCATGCTGCAATTTTCTTTTTTTTGCCTTTTAATTCATTTAGTCTTCATTTTTTGTTTCATCAGAAACTGCTGAAATACAGACGCAGGGCAAAATACTGCATGTATGGTATGTTTTAGTACTTATGTAACCCCCAGAAATCGGGTAATTCTGTTCTGCCCTGCTATTCTGAAGAAGATTCTGTATGAATACTTTTCTGCTAGGCATTTAATTTACCTACGCTACACAGTTGACTCAGCTGGTTATCCTAATTTGCTTGCGTTCAATGTAAGAATGTGTATAAACATGAAACTGGAATGTTTTCGAAGCTGTTAGCCGTTAGCTAAGACATTTTTAAACATTTTCAACTGGTGAGATGTGATATTGTATAAGCAAATAATAACAATAAAAAAATCTTTATTACCGTGCTACATTTGTCCAGAATTTCCACACAGGACACAGGTGGATGTATCTATGTGTTTGTTTTTTTTTACCTTTTTGTATAAATGAACATTTGTGAGAACGCGTTTGTTTGTGCATGAGAGAAGCCGTTATACGATGGTCGTTTCTTAGGCTGTCTTGCTGCTGTTCAGTAGACTTGTCCGATGTTTGTGAAAAAAACCCACAAAAATAGTTTTTGTCAATAAACAATACAGAAACAAACCTGAACTCAGATGTACAGTGGGGTTTTTATTCAGCTGCCATTTAGCAAAGAGCAGAGATTGCTACCATGCACAGTACAGCGCTGTGGAACCTGAAGTACTTTATCGAGGCAAAAACAAAGCTATGAGTTTTAACTGTTAATTATTTCCATGCCAAGAAACGGTAATTATATTATAAGCCCAATTTGCTAATCAAACTCTGCTAAGTACAGACAAATAAGGAAGTTTTATCATTAGCCACAGATTTAAAAATAAACCTTTAAACAGAAAAGGAAATGTTACAGCATGTAGATGTGTTAAAATAGTCAGGCAGATGAGGCACGGATGGAGGAGGAAGATTCGGTAATGATGCAGATGTGAGATCGGGTAACAACTATGACACAACAGTTACATAAGGGATGCAGATCGGGTAACAACTATGACAACAGTTACACAAGGGATGCAGATCGGGTAACAA
>JAQQZU010000011.1:21739219-21749527 GCA_030068025.1 Parauchenoglanis punctatus
ATGACAACAGTTACACAAGGGATGCAGATCGGGTAACAACTATGACACAACAGTTACATAAGGGATGCAGATCGGGTAACATCTATGACAACAGTTACATAAGGGATGCAGATCGGGTAACATCTATGACAACAGTTACACAAGGGATGCAGATCAGGTAACAACAATGACAACGGTTACACGGGGGATGCAGATCGGGTAACAACAGAGACATGGGTGCACATTCTGGCAACAACAGTCTCACAGGGGTGGAGAGCAGTTGGCAATAGTGACATGGGTGAAAGATTTGGTCATAACATGTGCATCTCTTTCACTGTCAGTATGAAGCAGAACAGGCAATGACAGTGAAAGAGATGTAGAAGGGATAACGACACAAAGGATACAGACTGATTTATATATATAGTGGAAGGATTAGTGGAAGGAATTTAGTTAATGCTAAGTGATAGCATGTAGCACAAAATAAATTTTTAGTTTTCAAATTTCAAGATAAAAGTCTAGGTCAAAGCTTCAGTCTTTATACACCTAGCATGAAATCACACCTCTGTGAAACCAAAGCACTGACCTTCGTGTGCATGAAACCTCAATTTTCACGCAGGATTTAAGGAGGCCAGTAAAATCTCAATCCTTCTGTAATCACGTCTCTTGTCTGTGTTATTTAAACACGGCCCATCACAGCTGACCTGAGCGTGCAAAGATGCTGCAGGCGAGAAACATCACTGTCCTGTCGACCCTCTGCCTGTTCTTCTGCTCCTGGACGTCTGCGTGTGGATTCAACATCAGCGTGAAATGTGCTCAGGATGCTGTGATGTTTCTCACTGAACTAAAGAAAAGTCAACCTGACAAATACGCAGTGCTGAGTAAGTCCCGGACTATAATCTGTAATCTGTTATAATTATCTTAGTTAATAAACTTTCACTGGTGATTATTACATCATCAAAGAAATGATGATATATAATTATGCAAGTTTATATCATATTTTTCATTATAAAAACAAATATAAGTCTATTTCAAGGCATTATCACAAATTTCAAGATTGAAACTGTCCTATTCTACTGTCATTCTACAATGAAATGCTTGAAATAAATATAAAATTGTGAGTGATGGGGAGGTTTGATGAAGTCCAGTTACTGTTACAAGCACAATGTTAATCATTTTTTCCTATTTCAACACATCCTGAAGACTCCTGTTATACTACAGCAAATTAGCAACAATTACGACAAAAGTCTACAATGGATTTGTATCCATTTATAGTTACATTTAATGCTTTGGAACGTTAGAACACATTATCGTTTACATTATAGCAGCTATAAACTAGATGTTTTACAGAGCTGTGGTGCAACAGAACTATTTACCTACAGAAAAAGACAATTTAAAGCTCAGAATGGGTACAAGTGTCAAGAAAGAGAGAAAGAGTTAATAATCTTATATTTCTTTTATAAAAACATAATAAATTATTTAGATGCATAATGTGCTACTTTACTTCCAAGTAAATGAATCAATCAGTACATCATCTCTTGTGTGGTTTGATCAGTGTACGATGCGTTCGGGAAGATGGGCAGTGACGTCGAAGGCGGAAACGTGAACAGAGTCGGCTCTCTGCAGGAGTGTTTGTCTGTTAAAGGCCCTGGATTTGGAGGACAATACTGTCAGGTCATCCTCAAACAGGTACCAAGCCTCTTAAAAGTGGGGAAAACATTATTTATTCCTAATTTAAAATAAATTTTACATTAAAAGTACTTGATTATCCAAGGCATTATTGGTGTCTGAAATCGTAGCTGAATGAATAAATGAAGAACAAAAATGGTTTTATGATTGGGTGAGATGTGAGACACAGTGGGCAGTGGTAGCTCAGTGGTTAAGATGTTGGATCGGAAGGTCGTGAGTTCAAATCCCAGCACTGCCAAGCTATTTCTGATGGGCCCTTGAGCAAGGCCCTTAACCCTCAACTGCTCAGTTGTATAAAAGAGATATATGTAAGATAAGGGCATCTGCCAAATGGCATAAATGTAAAATGACACTATAATATGATATTACTAAAAATGCAAACACTACTGTTTATAATTTATACAGACTTTTATCAAGACTATAGTGCATTTGCGTTAATTGTTAGCTACGCTAGCTTCATAGCAGCAGTGCAAACCTAAAGAAGCAAACTTGGGACACATCATGGTAAAGTTCTCTGTAAGGAGAAATGTGTTTATGGAATGTTTACGGAGGGAATCTACAGTGTCAGTGCTTTATAACAGTCAGACGTAAAGCTGTAACATGACAAGCTGTGGTTTGTTTAGCCTTATTTCATTGCTGACTGAGTGAGAAAGTGTGTAAACGTTCTGTTTTCTCAGTGTTTTCCTGGGAAATCTGTGTTATTGTATTTTTAAGTTGAAGATAAGACAGTGTTGGTGTTGTCCTGCAGGGGGCGCTGGACTATTTTGTAGGTATTTGTGTGCCTGATTCCTGCGATGACGTAGACGTGAGCACGCTTGTTGTCTATGGTGAGATATTTTGCTTGAAATTAAACCACTGGTTTTGGATAAAATAAAAAAAATTAGAAACACCACATAGAGCAATCCATCAGTGTCCATCAGTTAATCCCTTTAAAAAGAGACATTCTGGGTGTCAAGTGTTGTTGTTTTACTTATACAACTGTTCTTTTTACATTTTATGTTATTGTCTCTACTCCTTTCAGTGAATAACAGCACTGTTCAGGATTTATTTTAGTTTAGAATGATGGATTCTTGTATGAGATATGGTTTTTGTAGCGTATGCTTTGTTAGTCTAATATAATGCCGGTTTGAATTAATGACTTGTTTTGGAAACTTAAAAGAAGATCTTAGGAATATTAGGAGGGAAAAAACTAAAAGTTTGTTTCTTAAACCCCTACTTTTATTAGATTTTTATCAGTATTTATTGACAGAATTAACACTGATATTTTGCATGTGTGTCTGTGTGTAGAAGATTTTCTACAGGGCCAAATCCCCGTCATTCCTCCGGTACCGGATCTGTTCGTATCAGAAGACACACTGGGAATTGTTATGACTCACTGTATCAGAAACAGCGTTACACCTGATCTGTCCGCTGTAGTGTGTCTGTGAGTAACGCGTAACATGTGCACAATGTACTCTTACGCTAAATGTAGTCAATGAGCCAATCAGCATTGAAGCTGCATGTGTAATGCGGCTAATAATTACTGAAAGCCTCACTTAAAGTCATTTCTCTAAACTAATGACCAAACCTTCATAAACATGATTCAAATGAACTCATTAGGCTCAGTTACCTAATTATTAAATAAACTTTGATACTGCTGGAGTGTTGTGTGTGACACCAAACTGCACAAAGGAACTAGGGATCATAAGTATCCAAGATGGCCGCCGCTGCACCCTTCCAGCATTCAGCTGCACAGCAACGTTTGTTTGTGTCCTAAATCACATTATTATTAAATAAATAATATTGTTTCATGAACGCACTCATGCTTTGCTCTCAGGTGTGTGTGTATCATGATGGTGGCTCTGCCTCTTGTGGCGACTGTCTATGTAGCTGTGGTGCAGTGGAATAAAAAGAGAGAAGCGCAGTCAAAGGTCGACCCCGAGAACTACGGAGCGATTCTGACCAACAGTTCAGCCAATCAGAGCAAAGAATGCATTTTACTCCAAAACACACAAGTGCAGGAGCGCTACATGGAGAGGGAGCAGGAGGGTCGAGACACAGGCAACCACACACACACACACACACACACACACACACACAAAAAAGCCCACATTTCCATATATGGATTTGATGACACCCACATTTCCATATATAGACTCGATGATTTCCATATTTGGACTCAGTGATGCCCACATTTCCGTGTATGGCATCAATGATTCCAATACATGGCCTTGATGACCCCTAAATTTCCATATATGAACTTGATGTTGCCCACATGGTACCCACATTTCCACATAAGGTCTTAAGCATAATGTCCACATTTCCATATATGGACTCATTGACACCCATTTTTCCGTAAATGGGCTCAATGAAACTCACATTTACATATATGGAACCACTGACCCCCCACATGTCCATATATGGCCTCAATGACAGCAACATGTTTCCTATATTTCCATATATGAACTTAATGTCTCCCCCATTTCCACATATGGACACACTGATGCTCACATTTCAGTAGATGTATTGGTGAAAACTAAGCTTGGTTAATTCCTCTCTGTGTCTCATGTGTCTGTCTCTCAGGCTGTGTGATGACATTCCTGCGTTCACTCTCCGTCCGGTTCAGTGGTGTGTGTATTGGTGACAGTGTGTGTTCCAGGAGCAGTTATCTGTCTCTCAATGGTGTTCGCATTCTCAGCCTCTTCTGGATCATCTGTGGGCACACGGTTCAGCTCAGTGCCTGGAACGGCCTCGGTCTGAACCACACACACACACACACACACACACACACACACACACACACACACACACACACACACACACACAGAGACAGAGAGAGAGAGAGAGAGAGAGAGAGAGAGAGAGAGAGACAGAGCCATACACACTACAATAAGACAGGAATGAGAATGATGAAAGAAGCAAAAGCAGACAAAAGCCAACGGGACATTATGTAAGGAATAACGCCAATGTCATGCTTTTTATCCCTTTATAGTTACGGTTAAGGTCTGTGAAACAAGTTAGTTCCTGTTGTCTCTTACGTTATAGCAGCTATAAACAGTCGTTCCCACACCAGCCTCTCTTTATTCTCTCTCGAAGCTAACCCATAAGAATGAGTGCATTAATATAAAGCTGCACTATAGTTACAGCTGCTGTCACGGAAAATTAATCAACACCTTCTGACCAATCGGAATGAAGAACTCAACAGCGCTGTGTTAAGTGATGTGTGTTGTGTATTATAGATAACAGTAAGCGATGGAGAGCAGCAGTGGAGAGCAATCCTCTGTACGTGGTGGCCTTCAGCGGACCAGTTTATCTGGCTGTCGATACCTTTTTATTACTTGGGTAAAAAGAACAGACATAAAACCCCATCTCTCTCGTACAGTGGTGAAGAACTTTAGTGCTGAAGTAACTGATAGCAGTTTTGGTACATTTATATTTATTTATCATGGCAATGTTCCTAAGTCGTGTGTTTGTATTGTTTCCTAGTGGACTCCTGAGTGCAAAATCTTTTCTCAGCTGCATCCAGAGATCCGAGGACACGCTGAGCCTCCGACTGACCGTTCACTTCCTGTTTAGGAGGTTCATGAGGTTCGGAATATGAAAAAACTTCCTGTGTTAGAAAAAATATTTATTTATATAAAAATAAGAAGAAGAAGAAGTGGAAGAAGAAGAAGAAATCATTAAAATATAAACATGTTTACAATGTACACATACATTTTTTTATGTTATTTAATCTGTTATATTTTTGTGCTCTTTTATATATATTTGCTTACCATTGTTTTGGAAATTGATTAACACAGTTAATAGTTAATCACACACACACACACACACACACACACACACACACACACACACACACAAACACAAGGAATAGGGGATATGAGTGTGAGTTAAAAGTTTTCCTGATTTTTTCATTGTTCACTCATTGGTGTGTGTGTGTGTGTGTGTGTGTGTGTGTGTGTGTGTGCGTGTGCAGGATCCAGCCACTGCACCTCTTCATCGTGTGTGTGATTGTCACACTCTTCTCGTTTCTCCGTGAAGGTCCGTTGTGGTTCACAGCTGAAGACCAAACACTGAACTGTAAGGAGTTCTGGTGGTCCAACCTGCTGCTCATCAACAACCTGTTAACCATCAAACACACAGTACGGTCCTGCCCACATCTCTCTCTCTGTCTCTCTCACACACACACACTTACACTATATATACAGTGTACAGGAATGATATTCAGTATATACAGCATGATATATCAGTGTATGTTTTGCTTTATTTGCAGTGTGCACCGTGGACCTGGTACCTCTCAGTCGATTTCCAGTTCTATGCAACGACACCATTCCTGATTTTTCTCCACAGACTGTGAGTACATTTCTCTACAGCACACCCATGATAATCTGTAACGTTAACAACTCGAAGATTTTAATCAGGGATGCATCGATACTGATACTGGTATCGGGTATCACGCTGATACCGCCTTCATTTGTTCACACGTAAAAACCTTACCAACACCGATACCGTGTGAAAACAGAGGACATGAAATGGCCGTGATCTGGACGTATTTCACTATTAATGACAACAATTCAAGCAAACTGGAAAAAATCGAGAGAAATTACAGCAGCTTCCAACAATATAGGTTATTAAACATCTTAAGCATAGCAGCAAACACTGCCAAGATGAGACAAAATGTCTGCAGATGGCGCCAGGTGAGTATAAATAACAGCTCTTTCCCAGTGTGTTATACATTGACGATCTATCTGTCTTTGACGTCGAGGAATTCTGATGCAATGAACACAAAATGCACTTTAAATACAGCTGTACGAGCATGTCACTCTACTCCATCCCAGATAACTAAAGTAGCTAGCTAATGTACTTTAAAATCTACTTGCTAATGTTATACAGAGCTAGCGTAATGGTTAATGCATGAACACGTCTGCTTTTCGTTAAACGTAAACAAAACTAAATAAAATAGAAGTTTCTCATTTCGTAATCAGTATCAATGTGTACCGCATAAACATGTAGTTGTTCTCGGTGTAATCGTATCGATGCACCTCCTGTTGTAATCTTATAATCTTTCTCTTTACTTTCAGGAATAAGCGTGTGTTGGTGGGTGTGGCCTTCACTCTGCTGGTGGTGTCGTGCGTTTCCAGTGCTTTAATCACTGCGTTTCTGCACTTACCCGTTCACCAACCCACAACTCTGTGAGTCAACCTCGCTGTTACTCACTGAACGCGCTCTCACACACTCACACTCATTATTTTACAGCACACAGAGCACATTTACCCTCACAAAAAATACACTAACATTCACATTGTGTAAATGCGAGCCAGAGGTGCCAAAATTTACAGTTTCGGTTTAGCTTTAGCTCACAGTGTTAATCATGATATATACATGATGATAAATTAGAACGTTTATTCAGATAATAATTAAAGATTAACGTCTAATAGAAATATTCAATATCTTGTCACCTTTTTATATCTGAGCATTAATATGTAATATAAAAATACTCTAACATCTGTAAGGAGGGGTGTGTGTGTGTGTGTGTGTGTGTGTGTGTCCTGTATGAAGGAGTCTGCAGTGTCAGTGCTGTGTAACAGTCAGAGGTAAAGCTGGGACTGTAGGTTTTCAGACATCTTCAGGACAGAGTTTACACTTTGCAGTTTCTCAGCAAGTTGCGTTTCTTTGATTTATTAAAGTCATGAGACAGAATAAGGAGAGGCTGGAGAGGGAACAAGTGTTTATAGCTGCTATAGAGTAAGTGAGGACTCATTTTACTCGAAACTATAAATGGTTATAAAATATGATGCGCTTTAATAAATTTAAAAAATTGTAATTG
This sequence comes from Parauchenoglanis punctatus, assembly GCA_030068025.1. Classification (NCBI taxonomy): domain Eukaryota; kingdom Metazoa; phylum Chordata; class Actinopteri; order Siluriformes; family Auchenoglanididae; genus Parauchenoglanis; species Parauchenoglanis punctatus. Next base: position 21,746,691 of record JAQQZU010000011.1, read on the forward strand.
CTGTGGATTTAGTTACTTATCAAATAATTCTATTGTTATTTACATGAGAACAACAGAAACAGTGCGTTCAAGAGAATAATCGGTTTATGTTACATTTATGTCATTTGGCAGACGCCCTTATCCAGAGCGACGTACATACATCTTATTTTTATTTATTTTATACAAGTGAAGGTTAAGGGCCTTGCTCAAGGGCCCAGCTGTGGCAGCTTGGCAGTGCTGGGATTTGAACTCATGACCTTCCGATCACTAGTCCAATGTCTTAACCTCTTAGCTACCACAGACCATAAAATATGATGTGCTTTAATAAATTTAAAAAAATTAAACCTGTTACTGCAGGTAATCAGGTCAGCTTATTTATCCAAGTGATTGAATGTGTTTCTGTAAGTGTTTTTCTATTGTTTATCGGGGTTTTCTGTGTGTTTTTTTTCCTCTTCAGTGAATATGAAAGCTACTTTGAGTATTACTACAACAAGCCATACACCAGATACGGCCCGTACCTGCTCGGCATCCTCTCAGGAATATACATGGTGACCAAGAAAGAAGATCTCATAAAGCAGCAGGTAAAAAAAAAAAGATTATTATTCAGAAAATGTATAAAGAGATGTAAAATTCTGGAATTAATTTCAGAAGGCTCCTCAAAATGAGCTGAGTTGAATATATTGCTATATCAAAGAAGTGTTTGTATGCTGTGACTTGAGTCAGTTCTCACATGTGAGATTTTCAGGAGGATACTGTATAATCGCTATGTACTCTATCATACAGATTTTTAGGTACAGATATCAAGATTTGACATATCAACAATGTATAATTGTTTTTATCAGCCATATATTTAACCACATGTTGAGAAACGCTGACTTCCAACAACACATCAAATGAGACAATAAAAATGGTCACACCCCTCATGGACAAGTCCCTCCAGACCACCAGAGGGCAGCGTCACTCACAGTCCTGAACGTCTTCTTCTGTTGTCTGTAATAACTTCCTGTGATTGTGCGCACCTGTTTTGGGTTCCCCTGATTAGTCACAGTACATAAACTCTGTGTTTTCCCTTGTTAGCTGCTGAGTGTTGTTATTGTTGTGGTGTTTGTGGTATGATTGTGAGCAGCTTATTGTTACGGTGTGTTTTCTTGCCTTCTCTAGTCATTGCTTTTTGTTTTGTTAGTTTTTGTTTTTGCTTGATTAGTGTTTCCTTTAATAAAGAAAATCCATCTGCATTCTATCCCACCTTGGATTTGTTACATCTTATGAATAAATAAATATAGAAAATATAAACTTACACAAATGAAGTGAGTATAAAAAATGCAGAATTTCTTTTCATAGAACATAGAGTTTCTTGTTGTTATGTAATAATATTTGCTTTAAACGCATGGTCATGTCAGAGTTGCTAATGTTAATTACAACTTCAGCTTCGTACTAACAGATTGATTGCTTGAAAAATCTTTCCTCAGTGGCAGGCGGCTGCTGGCTGGCTTGTCTCTCTGTCCGTCATGGCCGTGATGGTGGGCTCTGCTTACGCGCTGAGGGGTCAGGGGTCACCAGGTCACGCTGTGTATCAGGGGCTCCATCGCTCACTGTGGGCTCTCGCTGTATTCTGGGTCATCCTCGCCTGTGAGGAAGGATATGGAGGTACGAACAAGAACATGTAGTCCAGATGTAGCCAATCAGACAACACATGAATGGTGTATGCATGTAACGGAACCAAAGCTACCAGTTTAATCATCACACCTCACCTCAGAACAGGTTGTTTAGTAAACCGTGTGTGTGTGTGCAGGCTTTGTGAATAAGTTCTTGTCCATGCGTGTGTGGGTTCCGCTGTCCAACATCAGCTTTGCCTGCTACCTCGTTCACCCTCTTCTCATTTTACTCTACAACTTCACACAGGAAACTCTCATCCACTACACAGACCTCAACTTCGTAAGTGTCCATGATTCAGTCTCTGGAACTCAAGAATCAATTAAATAAATAATAGAACGAATCAGAACGAAGGATTTAATGCTGCGGGGAATTATATGCATGTGGTTTTTACACATGATTCACAATTCAGTTATCATTTTTCCACAATTAGTTTATTTACTTGGGATTTTTACACGATGTTTCACATTTATTTATTTTGACGTAATTTTTACACAATTTTCTTTTTGCCTGTAATTTTTTCAGATAAATAATTTTTCATGTACTTTTATAGGATTGAATTATTTTTACATGTGTAATTGCATTCATATAATCTCACGTGAAAAATATACGATCATGTGTGAAATGTATTGGACCAATATCCACCTGAAGCTTTGGATCAGGATCTGATCTTTCTTGATCCTCTCTCCCTCTCCCTCTCCCTCTCTCTGCAGTTGTATCTGTTCCTCGCTCACTCGGTCCTCACTGTGGTTCTAGGTTGGGTTCTCACTGAGCTGATTGAGAAGCCTTATCAGCTCCTCTAAAGCATAAACACACCAACATAGGACTAGAACATCAGAAACTTACAAAAAAAATAATGTTGAACTGCGAGCTACCAACATGAGTACGGTATGAATTAATGAGTTAATGCCAGGCTGAGTTGCTTTCTTGCCACTGTACCTGAACAACATACGTGTACGTGTGTAAAAATAAACATTTTATTAACATGCTGGGGGGGATTTATATGTGTGGCTGCATCATGATATATTCTCACTAGCAAGTCACTCATGTTGTTTGGAGTTTGTCACTGTCCAGTACTTTTATAATTCTGTTGTAGTTCTGTCAGTGTTGGGATGTCAGTGGGGAACATCGGTGTCGGGTGGGGAGAGGGAGTCGGTGTCGGGTGGGGAGAGGGAGTCGGTGTCGGGTGGGGAGAGGGAGTCGGT
>JAQQZU010000011.1:21752810-21769038 GCA_030068025.1 Parauchenoglanis punctatus
GGTGTCGGGTGGGGAGAGGGAGTCGGTGTCGGGTGGGGAGAGGGAGTCGGTGTCGGGAGGGGAGAGGGTGTCGGGAGGGGAGAGGGTGTAGGGAGGGGAGAGGGTGTAGGGAGGGGAGAGGGAGTCGGTGTCGGGAGGGGAGAGGGTGTCGGGTGGGGAGAGGGTGTCGGGAGGGGAGAGGGAGTCGGTGTCGGGAGGGGAGAGGGTGTAGGGAGGGGAGAGGGAGTCGGTGTCGGGTGGGGAGAGGGAGTCGGGTGGGGAGAGGGAGTCGGTGTCGGGTGGGGAGAGGGAGTCGGTGTCGGATTGGGAATGTCGGTGTCGGATCGGGAACGTCGGTGACAAATGATTCTGCTTCAGTTTCGGTCTTTTATTTTAGGAAAATCTCAGTCTGAAGCTCGTTCTGTGTTTGTTGTTGCACTTTGGCTCCTGTAGTGGTTTAGAATGAAAGAAATCAGAAAGTCATAAGTGTTTTGATCGGTGTTTGTGGTTTAGAGACCACATGCTGGCTCACATAATTAACCTCCAGAGAGTGTTGAGCTCTTTAACATCAAGTGATTTCAAATATGTTTAATGTGGATTAACTGAAAATGTTTATTTTGGTGAAGAGATTATAAATGTAGATGATTTATTGTGAGAGCAGGTTTGTTGATCATGGAACACAATGTGGAATCATCTTTCGAGTGGTTGGTTTCTTGTTGATTAAGAAGCTCTGTCAGCTCTTCAGCTCATCCAAAGCATAAACACACGTGCAGGAACACGGTATGGAACTTCCTTTCGAGTGGTGGATTTCCTGCTACTGCTTTTGGCATTCAAGAAAAAAGCGTATTTCAGTGACAGCTGCATGACCTTTAGATTATGGTGCTTATTTTTGGATTGCTCCTGAAGATAAACTTTTATTTTTATGGGAAAAAACATAATCCAGTGATAATAAAATATCTGCTGGAAAGGAAGTGAGAAACATTTTAATCAAATCTAAATTATTTAAAGTTTCTTTTAAGTATTCAGTGTATTTAAAAACATTTTAAATTAAATTAAATTTTTTTATTTTATTTTACCTAATAAAGCCTGACCAAAAATTTTAATACAATACTACTACTACTACTAGTAGAATAATAATAATAATAATAATAATAATAATAATAATAATAATAATAATAATAACCCTAGAACAGTTGCATATATTGTACGTAGCAATAAATTAGAATTCATTTCATGAACTGTTTATTATTTTTATTTACGAGTTAAATTAATGAACATATCAGTTATTAATAATCAAGTATTTTATAGCAATTATTACAATACTAATGAAAATGTAATTGTAATAAGGATGTGGTCAACAAAGTTGAGCAGATTTGGGGCAAACCTGCTGTAAAATAACCGCAGATAATTTTCTGCTGAACTAAACTCAGGATGTTTGGTGCAACAGCGCCCTCTTGTGGACATTTTGGGACATTGTCGCTGAGTCTGTAATTAAGGAACAGAAAGAATAGTGTAATGTAATTTATTTATTAAATGAGATTACGAAAGGATTTTTTAAAACCCGGATATTGTAAGCAAATTCTTAAAGACAAAATAAAATAAAAAGAAAGGGGTGGAGGGGAACAGAAATAAAGCTAAACATTGGAAAAAAAACGTTTTATGCTTGGATTGGGTAGGGGGAAAAAAGAGATTAAAACTGTGTGGCAAAAGACTGACAAGGAAAAAATAAATAAAAAAGACTGAGGTGGGAAAAACCCCTAAAACGACTGAAGTAAAAGATGAGGGGGAAAAAAGACTGACAAGGAAAAGACAAGATAAAAGAGTGTGAAGGAAATGATGAACTAAATAAAGGGGGGGGGGGGGGAGAAAAGACTAAGGACAGACAAAAAGAGAGAAAAATCTGAGAAGAAAATGAGATCTAAAGTGGTAATCACTTTTTCTTCACCTTTCACATTACTGTTGTCAGCTGATGCACATTTTCTCTGATCTACATTTTGGGAATTCTGGAATTTTAACACATCAGTTTGTTTGAAGTTTCCGGCCCTGGAGCCTGCAGGGGGCGCCACGTGCCTGTGTGACAGAGAATCCAACAACACTGACTCAGAATGCGACTCAGAAGCTTCATGCTAGGCGAGAGTCCTCACGGGGCGCTAATAAACACAGCCAATGTGTTCTGTTCATTTTATTTATTCAGACTACATTTGGTGGAATTTGGCTCAATAAATATTAGCCAGGTAATAATGTGTAATACTTTCAGTTAGAAAGTTCTGCTCAAATTTTACAATGTTTCAGAAACAAAATAATGAAAATAAATGAAATAAAGTGCAACTTGGCAGTGTAACTTTCTGAAATCCTTTCTGCCTGGGCTTCTCACTGTTTGTGTCACAACATGCTTTGTTTTCAGCTCGACAATATTCCACGGAGAAGTGCAATTTCTGTGAAAAATATAGCTATATGGAAAATTTAACGCTCAAGTTGATACCCCACACACACACACACACACACACACGTGCGCGCAGGGTAAAACTGACTGTGTGTGTAGTAAACTCCTCACACATCCGCACAGAATAGCGTAATGATGGCAGATTTGCATGTGCAGATGGAGTCTAAGTGAGTAACACTACAGAGATTACACAAACGAACACGACCCGACACGTCATGTGTTTTCTATCTGTCTATAGTCGGAGTTAATGTTGCTAGTTCCTGTTGTCACTTACGTTATAGCAGCTATAAACAGTCACTCCCTCAGCAGCCTGTTCTTTCTCTCTTGACGTTTGTTAAGACAAAGAAGCAAACCTCAGTGCAAGATGTGGAACCCTTCCAGTTCCAGCGTCACCTCTGACTGGTACACAGCGCTCGCACTGGAGACTCCTTCCATAAATGTTAATTAAATAAATTCCTCTTTACAGGATATTTCACCGGCAGCTAGCAACATTTGTGACCCGTTTTTTGTCAGTGGAGCGCACGCTGTACGCGTCTCTGTGAATGTGCTGTTACTATAGAAACCATAACGTATTAGAATGAGCGCATTAACGTAAAAAATTCATCACCACCTTCTGACCAATCATGGAACAGAATGCAGAACTCATCAGCGCTGTGTGGGATAAAAGCCAGAGGTTTAATGAGTTCCAGATGTTTGAATGAAATGTTCTTTCAGAATCTAAAAGTCTTGATGCTCAGTAGGACAGAAACTGATGAAGGTCCTAACGCCATTATGATCTTTCCGAGCAGCAGAAAGCGTTCCAGGCCAGGCGAGAGCGTGAGCGAGAGCGAGAGCGAGAGCGAGAGGCAGTTAGCGGAGGGATGTGGGGTTGAAGTCTGAGTGCTGATGAAGCACATTATTATACAACACAGCACCCTGAGGTGGAAATATTAAACACACACACACACATACACACGGCCCTGGGATGCCCAAAACACGAAATCACGTGCAGGTATTCTGTTTACAGCCTTTTCTAGGTGTTTAGTTTGTGTTTTCCTGCATTTTAGTTGTTTGTGTTATTGACTCGTTGTGTTTGGATGTAAACACGAGGTTGGAGAACGATACGGGTTCAAGTTCCGCAACACGACCAAAACAACATCAGCGGTTATGAACATGACATATGAGCTCAGATCATCTTAGTGTCGTGGTTCAGCACGAGGCCAGTGTGTGTGTGTGTGTGTGTGTGTGTGTGTGTGTGTGTTAGTAATTTATATATACAGTACTGTGCATAAGTCTTAAGCATGCTATTTTTTAGTACAAATGATTGTTGTAGATATTTCTTTGGTGAATTTTGCATCACTGAGTCAGTACAGAAGCAGTTTTGTCACATCAGAAAGGCTCCTGGGGTCAAAGGGTCGTCACAGCAAATATTATCTTTGCTTACTTTATTACTGTAAGTTGTAGTATTTTTCTTCCAAGTAGAAAGATTTCATTTCGTTACATTTGAAGTCATCTTTACTTTGCCGAAGACTTTTCTACACTACTGTATATTGTGGTTTAACAGGATGTGACATCACAGGGATGGAAGTTTCCACAAAAACTTCAGAAACATTTAAAAGAAAACACATGTAATTTCATATATTTATTATAGTGTTATAAGTATTTATTTCAGTGTAAACAGTATTTTCCTGACGTGTCGTGTTGAATTAAAGCATTGAAAAATAATAAGGTGCAAAATGCGATTTTCCAACATAAATTAAAAATTAATTAATTAAAAAATTCTTCCATCATAAACTAAAATGAAACACGCTGTTACATGTTGATGAAGAATTAACCACCACATTCATGCATTAAAGCGTTCCTTTACGTTAGTCAGCGTGGACGCTCATCAGGACCTGGATAACTTCTTTATTTACTTCGTAAAACCACAGCACATCTCTGACCGTGAATAAATCCTCAACTTTGCTTGCATTTTTAAAAGTATTTAAAGTATGACGTGTCACTGTTTAATATATAAAGTGAATTCCTTGCAGTTTGCTGTGGTATAAGAGGAATAAAGCACGAGTGATTTATTCTTTACCAGACAAACGGCTTCAGACTTGACTTTACACCTCTACGACTCACACCTTCCGTGCGTGTGATGGACCCTCACTCCGCGTTCTCACTCTCAGCTCGCGTGTTGATGAATTCCACTGCGTGTTTGGACGCATCTCTGAACGTTTGTGTAAAAATCCCACTGTTCCAGGTGTTCAGGGAAATTCAACAGATGAGTCCGGCTTCTTCACGGAATCTTTACCAAATCTAGGAAATGCAAATGCTCTGTTTCATAAAACACACAAACACCAGGTGGATGGGACAGTACATGACACACACACACACACACGGGCAGACATTGACATGCAAGAGTAAAGTGTGTGTTTAAGATGCAGATGCTTAGTTCAGCACCTGAGGCACAAACTCTAATGCCCAATCTATAATCTTGTGTGTGTGTGTGTGTGTGTGTGTGTGTGTGTGTGTACAGTCAGAGCCACCTGGTGTTTGTTGTGTTATATGAAACAGAGCATTTGCATTTCCCAGATCTTGTAAAGATTCCAAAAAATATATAAAACGTTAAATATGGAAACTGTTGAAACAGTACAAATCTTTTCTCTTTTTTCGTTTCTAAACACACTATTATATTAATACTATTTATTAACACACTTTATTAGTGTATATAAAATATACACTTGTTTTGTAATTTGTCTAATGCTTGTGTGAACTCTCCCATGTGAAAAAAACTCAATTAGCTGAATAAGAGATCAGACATTTTTTACAGTGTTTATTCCACAGACGTCTGATTGAACGGAACACGTTTGGAGTTTTTTTTGTTACTTTTATTTCCTGCATTAATGCTGGTGTTCAGCGCTGCTACAGGCATGAGGTTCGGTGTTTAGTTCTTGTGAACACAGCAGCTCTGAAGCGAGGCGCTAAACTCTGACAGCTGCATTAATCGAGGATGAACATCAGCTCTTATAAATCAGCTGCAGTCTGTTACCATCTGTACGACGTGGTGGTTTGGGACGAGGCCAGGCCGAGTGCTGTAGTGCTTAGGGAAAGAGGTTAGGGGTGGACGCGAACCAAGAAGGTTCTAGTGGTGCAGTGTCTGCTTTTTGAGAGAGTGTTAGTTCAGGGGTGATTCGGAACGGATCCGGGCGGAGCTGTAAGAGCCCCGGTCTCTGTAGGGGGGCCGTCCTACGTATAACAATCGGTTAGGGGTCGGTTTAGGACAGAACCCATCTGTAAAGCCTATGCTGTGTCCTGTTGGATTTGACACACAGCCCGACTGAATGCTGATTGGTCGTCTGTAGATGAAGGGGAAAGTGAATTAAGGGTTGATTTAGAACAGAACCAGTGCGTTAAGTGCAGATCTGTCAGTTTAGAGGGGAAAGTAAGTGAATGGACCGATTTGGAGCAGAACCTGTCGGTCTGTCAGGCTCGGTGCTGTTTCCTTCCCTCATTTCCTCCGCATGTAGCTGTGCAGCGCCTGATCGAACACGGCCAGGAAGAAATCTGCGTCGTCTTTAGTGATGCACATCGGCGGCTGGATCCGGAACGTCTGAGATACAACGGCGCGGTCGGGGCAAAAGAAGGAGAATAAATCAATCATATTTTATCTATAAATATATTATAGGGTTTTTTATACATTATTATACCAAGTCCAATGGAAATACTCGTTTCTGATTGGCTGGAAGGTTATTCTCTTTCAACAGGACATTTCTCATGTAGGACCAGTACCTTTTTTTTGGAGTGTAACCATGACAATAATCATGCCTGTCCCCGCCCACGCAGGACCCCAAAGCCTCACACAGTCAGCCATGTGTTGCTCATCTTTACCTGTCCGTACAGCCCTCCTCTGCCGATCAGCACGCCCATGTCCTTAACGTCCTCCATTATCTCAATCAAGGCATCGGGAGGAAGAGGATCGCGACTCTCCTTAAAAAAATAGCAAGACTTGCAATATAATGGTTTCAATACGAAGCTCCGGTTTGCCTTTTTACAAAAACTCTAAACTCAGGGGTCATTAACAAAAACCACAATACACTCATGAGGGAAATTTTAAACAAAACACACACTATGTATGAATTCCATGTATCCTATACAGCTTAGCTTAAAAATCATCCAAGTAAGATGTGTTGGGGTTCACGTGGCTCTGAAAGTCCCACTGTAGTGCATATGCACACAAAGTTAGAGGAAACTCAAACACAGTGTGGGTCTTCAGCGGGTTAAGGTCTCCTCTGTGGAATGTTATGACGAAGCTCTTCTCAGCTCACGTCTGATTAATTATTACCTGCAGTTTCATAACCTGGAAAAAGGGATCAGCTCATAAACACACACACACACACACACACACGTGCGCCTGAGAGTAAGATATCATTAACCCCCTGCTTGTTTACCCGTTCACCAACCCTGCTCAACAATTAAGTGGAGAATTACATGTCGTCCCTCGCGCTAACCTCCCTCAGTGCCTCAGCTGAGACAGAACAGACTTTATGTTAAACTATACTGAATTATGGATCTGTATTTTTTGACCCTATAACACAGTTACAGAAGTGTGTTAGCTGTAAGCCCACTATCCAGCGCCACCCAGATGAGGATGGGTTCCTCTCATGGTTTCTTCCTCTTGTCGTCTCGGGGAGTTTTTCCTGCCGCCATCGCCGCAGGCTGCTCATTAGGGATAAATAGTGATAAATTTATAGATTCATAAGTTTATATTCAGAATTTATGTACTTCTGTGAAGCTGCTTTGTGACAATGTCTGTTGCTAAACGTGCAATACAAATAAAATTGAATTAAAATTGAACAATATGGGTTGTGTGTAGTGGAATGCTCCAGCTGTCCTCTGCAGCCACTGTAACTTCTGCTGATAGGAAATCAGCAATGTGGCTAATTAGCACGCCAGAAAGTTAGCATGCTGGATAATTAGCAAAAGATCGATATTTTTTTCATAATTGCACAGAAACAGAAATACACCGAGTCTCACTTTGTCTTTAACCATCTCCACGCCAATGTGCAGTCCTTTCCCCCGAACGTCCCCGACGATCTCGTACTTATCGCGCAGTTTGGCCAGCTCCTTCAGCAGATGTGTACCCACTACGGCACAGTTCTCCTGGATCCGGTCCTCTTTAATCGTCTGACACACACACACACACACACACACACACACACACACACACAGTTTGCATTGATTTTCATGTCACGTGCATTTCCTTATTTGGAAAACTACACTAGCTGTGTCTCAATCTGTGTACTGTGTGTAGCGAGACGTAGCGTACCCTGTATGAATACACAGACCATGCGCTAGAACCCTGTTCTTGTGTAAATTCCTTACATAATATTGTGCTGAGAAAATGCTGAGAAAGGATACTAGGAAAGTTTGGGTAATGTCTCACTCGGTCACTCAGTTAAAGTGGAACTATCCAGCCAAAAATTTACTCCAGTAAAAGTAAAATGTTACTACTTTTAAATGCACTCAAGCTTTAAAAAAGGACGACGATAACAGGCCTTCATATCTTAAGAAAGGTTCTAAGAGAAATCTGTCAGATTCATGACGTGTTCTTAAACAGCAGATTTGTTCACAGTTGTTCTTACAGTGTAACGATGAATCCCATCGTCTCCGTAAATAGCACGTGCGTGCCAGAAGAGAGAAAAGTTAACAATGCCACAACAAAACAAGCCGTTATATTTACTACTGTGAGCAGCGGATATAAAACGAGATGCTCGGGATGCGATTACTCGTTATAACGCTGTCTACGGAGAAGGGTGTACGTATTCGCGTGAATTAAAGTGTTTATTTATTTTAAAAGACCATAATGCTTTGTAAAGTAACGAAACTAAGCATTAAAAATATTATAAATGATCAATTATTATTGAAATTTAAATCCTATAATATATAAGTGTAGAATTGTAGAAAAAGTATTTTGCACAAACGTCAGAGGTAAAAAAAAAAGTGTGTGAGTCGCTTCTGTTCTTTCCTAAGAACAAATCTCAAATGAGAAAATACTAATGAATGGCAGAATATTTGTGAAAACTGTGCAAGTGGGTTTTAAGATGAAACGTTTTTAACTGAAGGAATGAAACAGGTCACAGAAGCAGATGAATTCTTAATCATTTTGTACACTGATGAAGCGCATAACCGTTCCCGAAACTGTTGCCAATCTGAACGTGAGTGTGGCTCGGTGTGTACTCACGTCCAGCACGGCCGAGGCGATGCTGCAGGCGAGAGGGTTTCCACCGAACGTGTTGAAGTGGAGTCCTTTAGCAAAGGAACGGGCGATTTCTGCAAAGAGGACGGAACTGTGATTCAGGTCAGCTCATTTGGTCTAGCTGAGAGTTTGTGAAAATAATATTCGTGCTCTTGTTCTTTCTTTTCACACCCTTTGAGAAGCAGTAAATTATTTTCTTCTAGAAAACAGCCTAATCTTTGGCATGATGCCCAGATGAAGCCAACTCGTAAAAACGTCTTGGCTCTACGGTTTTAATTTACTCATGGTGCTCATGGACAGAGGTTTCCTCTTCTTGCTCTGCACTAGCTTGTTGTCACCGTGATTACCATGACAGACATGCGAGTGGGGTTTTTAAGCGTTTCTAGTTCTATCAAAACCGGACTCACCCTCGCTGGTGACCACAGCCGCCATGGGAAACCCGTTAGCGATTCCTTTAGCCATCGTCACAATGTCTGGAACAACGTCATGGGCCTGGAAACCCCAGAAGTGACTTCCTGTGCGTCCGAAACCTGTCTGAACCTGACACAGGGACAAAATATCGCTCATTATACGATACAATGTGGATCAGACACAACAAGGAACACGCAACATGTGTGCAACAACATTATAGAGATGAACGACAGAGAGGAGAACCATGCAGAAAGTAATGTACAGTATGTACAAAAACACGTGCCGTCTCAATCTCATTCATGACTGGAAATTTTTTCACTGGAAAAAAAAAAATAATAAAATAATGGGAACGAGGAGTGTGTTTATACCTCGTCAGCTACGCATATTCCACCTTTCTCTCTCACTAGCTTGTAGGCTTCTTTCAGGAAGTTCTTAGGGTACTGGACAGTTCCCCCTAATCCCTGTAAAAAGGAACAGGAAGTGATGCACCTCTTACACCACAGCAGTTTGCATCAGCCTGTCTCTCTCAGCGTTAATAAGACTAGCAATCGCAGAAATCTCACCTGTCCTGAAGGTTTACCTGCTATACAGCACTGGAGACTCCTCCCATAAATAAATAAATGCATTAAATCTGATTCTGTAGCGCTTCCTATATGTAGCTGTTACTATAGAAACGGCCGTCCATCAACAGTGTACTCTACTAGCATTAGCATGTTTAGCAGTGCCGACCTGGATGGGTTCCGTGAAGAACGCGGCGATGCGATCGGATACGCTCGTACTGAAAACCTCCTTCAGCTGCTCGATGTAGCGCTCACTGGCCTGGCACTGATCTGTGATCAGAACACAACGCTCACAACACACTGACACTTAACGCTGAATTCTAATGACATCTCGTTAACTATTTTTAACAGATACATGCAAAAGGTTTGTGCCCCCATTACATTTAACTCTTCAGGTTAGAGTGGTTTGTTTAAATGACGTCATGTCAAATGCTTCCTGAATGCTTTGGACTGTCGGGTGGTTGCAGGATTCTGAGGTTTGATTTTTCTCGCTTTCTTGTTGTTAAATCCCAACACAGAGTTGCAGCTTTCTCTTAATTTCATTTGAACTTTACAGTTTTTTTTGTTTGTACATTTTCCATTCGATCATCGCGGGGAGGGGGGTGTAAACTATCTCTTCTGCACGGAACTGTTTCCTCCCAGTTTGAAAGTACAAATATCCAATCCAGCTATATTTAACATAATAGTAGAATAAATGTTAAAAATGATTTATGTCATTATTTATGTTTGTTTTTGTTTTACCTAGTCTGGCTCCTTCCTGAAGAACCGTGCATACGTTCATATGTTTTATGATTTGTTCATTTGTCTGAAACATGTTCATGTTTATCATGACGCAGTCTATCAATTCTTTAAACATTTTTTACTTATTTATTTATTATATTTACTTATTTAAATGCTTGTTTGTGTACTTATTTATCTATTTTCTATTTTTAAAAATATATATTTCAGACGCATTCTTTTGTTGTTTTCATGCATTCATTTGGTTGACTTGTAGTTTGTTTGTTTGTTTGTTTGTTTGTTTCACACCACCAAACATCCCAATTAGTAAAACGTTTCACTTAGTTAACATTAAACTACTGCTCACAAAATATTATATGCAAATATTTATTTACATTATTGAACTTCTTGCTTTATTTGTGTTCATGTTGTATTGTTATTAAATATAAGTGACCAGTTGTGGTCACAGCTGGAATTCAATACAGAATGTTTACAGTAGGCTGAATCTCGGTACAGGTTAGTGTGAGTTTTACTTTTGCTTGTGTGTGTGTGCGTGCGCGTGTGTGTGTGTGTGTGTGTGTGTGTGTGTCTACAGATCTTATCCTGAAGAGCTTTACAGTCGTTTTGTAACGCTGTGTAAACACTAACAAACGCCTGAGCCTGAGGTGGTTATATCCGCGTTTCTCAGTAAGATGATGTCACTGTGACAAACGCCTCATTTTAAAATCAAAACGAACGTGTGATGAAGGATTTTTCGAAAAGAGTTAATGTTCTACACCATAATAAAATCTGACCTTGTACTTTAAAGTCTCTCCTATTTTACTGAACTCAGGCCAATCCAATCACAAACCCATCAACCTGTACAGTATGGGCTCATTTTAATTCAGTCGGATATACTCAAATTATTAACACATTAGTTTCATTATTTAAACATAAATAATAATATTTTTTATAATATTATAAATAAATAATAAAACGTAAATAATATTTGTTAATTATCTGAGCCGGAGAGTTTTTAATCCATTCACGGGATACATTCTTATTCAAATTAATTATCTAAATGATTAATTATTACATTTCTAAATTATCATTATGGATTTTGAGGTTTGGATTAAATGCATCAAATTGGAATGAGAAGTCAAACAGGCAAAAAACTATAACATCTATAATTATAACTATTATTAAAAAATACATCATTCATATAAACAATATTATATATGCTATATAATATAACAATTACATTTATAATTCAAATAATTTAGTTCATCTATCATCTATTCATCTAAATCAAACATATTTCTAAAATAATTTTTAAAGTAAAAAAATAGTTTAAGTAATGGCTGTGTGATCACCTGCTGTAACAAAATTAGAAAAAAAGAAATCACAGACCCTCTAATTCATGGATTAGTTTTGGAACTGTGTGTATTGTATGTGTTTATGTTCTTCTGAAAAGTGTGTGTGTGTGTGTGTGAATAATCCTGATGACTCAATATCTTATCACACTCCCTGCAATACAGCTAAAAACTTCACTTCACCATGTTTATATCACTATGTACACAAGACCTAATGATTCATTTTACTTTGCTATAAAATCTGCTTATTGGGGCGTGAGCGTAAAAGTGACGAACATTTCAGCGTCTTTACGAGAGCAATAAGGTCACCGGAGACATGAGTGCGGAATGACACTGGGGACGGCGTCGAGGTGTTGTGTTACAGTTAATATGGAATGCAGGGCTAAGAAATGATTAAACTGCAGGTTAGATGTCGTGTGTGTGTGTGTGTGTGTGTGTGTACCAGGAGAGCAGCTGCACTCTCTGATGGTCTGAACAGGTGAATCTCTGCAGTGACTCCCGCCCCACGGCCCCCTGAACACATCAGGACACATGGTCTGAAAAAGAAATCGCAACTTGCTCATGTGACTCAGGAGGAATATTAGATCAAAATAGGAAGTGTTGGACAGGAAATGGGGGCCTTGTGGAGCTGTACGTACATTATAGCAGCCCAGGCTGGAGACCACTGGGTATTTATACACTGTATTTGAGGTCAGACCCATCGCTAGTGGACTTCCGCCATGATAGGAACCTCTATAGCAAAAATAAACACACAAGAATGACCAGATGGGTGCTGGACAGAGGAGTAGTGTTTTTGATGAACCCTAAAAAAAGTAGTCAATAAAAAATGATAATGTAAGCTGTAGTGTTGACCTCAGAGTGATGGCATCAAAGGTTCCTGTGTGTAATCTTGCCATCAGCAGAGCCAGATCATTGGCCTCAGAGCCACTGTTGGTCATATACACTACCTAGAAACACAGCCACACACACACACACACACACACACAAATGTCTACATGTATTACACATTTTGTAATTTGGTAGATGTACACCTATGTATTAATGCAAAACAGCTTGTGTATGTGTGTGTGTGGGTGTGTGTGTAGGAGGGTGAGTGTGTGTTGTGTGTGTAGGTGGGTGGGTGGATGTGTGTGTGGGGAGGGGGGGGGGATGTGGGTATGTACTTTCAGAGGTTCAGGCAGATGTGAGACGAGTTTCTCTGTATATTCCTGGATCTGAGGATAAACATAAATGGCCGAGGTGTGCCAAAGACGCTGCAGCTGCTCCTGCGCCGCTTTCGTCACTTTCCTGAAACACACATATTTGACACTGCAAATCATCACACTGGTAAAAATTTTACATTTAGGAACTGAACATTCAGCATGTTCCAGTTCAAATGTTCAGATATTCAACAGTTTGAATTTTGGCTGATATTTCAACAATAAATGAGAAGTAAAAAATGTTTCCTATATTATGCACTTTAGCTCAAATCATACTGTCTGGGCTTTATGGATATTTTTTTGTTTGGTTTAAACCAAGTCTGAAAATAAGAATTTTGTCTCTACACCTCCCACATAGTTCCCAAACTGTAAATGCCTCATTATAGCGCCACCATCAGTCTCGCTTACCTGAGTAGCAGGATACTACTGACCAAATTTCACATCTCTGATACCTTTAGTTTGATCTGCATGGTTTATTATACAGAAGAAAAAGTTAAAAGAAGTAGTACATGGACCCCTGAAAATCTTTCCTCCCTACAGGACTTCAATTAACTGCCAGTTAAAAATCAATCCTCAGGTACTTTTTTGTCAATCAATTTTAAGAGGGCCAAATGCCCTATATGCCAGACGAAATTGCTATTTTTGTATTTTGGGTTCTTGCTTTGGATTTTCATTTACACACGTTTTCATTTACACGGAGCGGAATTATAAAACAGCACGACTGGCATAGTCCTAAGTCAGATTCAAGCTTACGGATAGCAGTGTCCCAGGCTGACGGTGGCGACCCCCCCAAACATGTCGAGATAGCGCGACCCGTCCACATCCCACAGCCACTGCATGAAACCCTGATGGATAAAGACTGGCTTCTTGTAGTACGTCACCTTCATCGTCATCGCATTACAGTTCAGCTTCCTGATCTCCAGCATCCGCTCTTTACTCATACCCTACAGAGACCAACACTCAGAGTTAATATTAACTTAAAGTTATGGCTTCATCTCTGACTGTTACAAAGCTCTGAAACTGGAGACTCCTTCCATAAACATTTCTCCTTGCAGAAAAGCATATAGGTTTAAGTTGTCTAACACAGGAAAGTCTTCAGGACAGAGAATTGTACAATTTGTGATTTCGAGAACATTAAACATCACACCACCGTAGCAGACTGTGGCTTTACCTGGTACGTCTCAGGTGTAAGATTACACGAGGGCATCTGGACTTGCAGGTTCTTCATGGCTGCCTCCTGACATAACGCACCTAAACAAGGAAATATTCAGAGACCATTTCTGATATGATATTGTCTGAGATTTGATGACTTTTTACTAAGAAACTAATAAAATGCTAAGAAACAAATTTTGATGTATGATACAAATCACATAGGATAATAAAATGCATAATTTTGACACGTTTTACCTTTAATAGGTCACATAGGCTCTTAAAAAGTTAATAACATTCTAGTTTTTATGCGTTTTGCATGTTTTGGAACTCACATATGGTAACAAAATGCTAATAAGTGTGCTAATTTTGACGTGTTCAAGCGCATACGCTGGCAAAATGCTAATAAACAGGTCTAATGCTAAAGCGGACATGTTCAGGGCGACATTAACACCGGCTACTTGAGTCAGTGGTTCATTTTCAGTCAGAATTCTGTTCCTTGTTTCTTTCTGTTCAAACCTTCTTTGTTTTCTGCTTTATTTAACTTAAAACAGTAGCAGAATACTGATGTTTGTGGTGTGGGTTAGCATGGTTCAGTTCGATTCTCACACAGGTCAAAGCAGATTTCCAGCTATTTATTTTTATTTATATAAGATATTTCTATTTCAGCGCCGAGGAAATTCTTGTTTGGTCAAACAGATGCGCAAACCTGTGTGGAGTCGGCTCTGGAGTCGACTCTGGAGTCGACTCTCAGTTTCTAAAGAATTCATTCTTTTTCTGGAAAACTAGAGTAGGGAGTTGTTCTCAAAAAAGAGTCGACTCTTCAATCCTAACGTCTAGAATACAAGAAGAGAAAAATGTTTTTGGTATCTCTTAGTGTGCTGTATCCTCAACTCTGCGTTTCTGCGCATGACATTTCTGCACACTCTGTGCTGGTTTGAAGTGAATAACTTTTTTTTTTTTTTTTTTAAAGAGATAAATCAATTATCTGCGTGACCTTAGGGACTGTGGTGAAATTCAGTTACCATGGAAACCTGTGGCGTTTTATTATTTCAGTCTTTCTTTTTTACTTTCTTGTTCTCTTCAAAAAATAAAAAAATAAAAAAAAAAATAGCCACGGTAGATAAATTACAGCGTTTAGTTTAATTAAAATTCGGAGCTAAAATATGATGACGGCTATTAGCACAAGCTAGCATAGCATACTGCCGTACTACTGTGCTCTGAAGTATGCTATTACATTAAACAGCACGTTTCTGTACTAAATGGCTAGAATAATAAGCTAGAAAAATACATACTGTATATCCACACTATATACCAGCACTAATGTAAAATACTACATACTGCACTACACAGTGCAACCGAGAAAACAGATATAGTTGTTTTGTCATATTTTTACGGCAGCGTACTAGTTAGTACGTCAGTATGCAGTTTGGCATGTTGCCATTAAATCTCTTCTGTTTACACGGTTAAAATATTCCAAACCGTGTTAGACATACTATTTAAATCGCTGAGTACATCTCTGACATGATATTTAGATTATTTCAATCAAACTGCAGGCATTTCTTTTGGCTTAAAAACACTCACCAGTCGGTCGGTGGAGCTGAAGCACAGCACCGACTCCATGTCCGGCTCCCTTCCTGGCCCACCATGGAGCCCTCACTCGGCCAAAGACTTTATACATGCTTTAAAAATAATTGCAGTAGTTTCCTCACTGAGTAAATGTGAGTGACAGATCTCTGATATGCAGATTGGGTGGAGAGAAGTCTACAAACGATAAACTGGGGGGAGAAAAGTTGTTCCAAAGGTGAGATTCAGCTGCTTTGAGTCCATCTGTTACAGCTGGGGGCGTTAAAGGGGCAATAAACCCTTCAGCTCTTACACCAGGGGTGATCTGAAAACATATACGGTACTGTGCAGAAGTCTGGAGCCACCCTATTCTTTGTTAGTACAAATTTTGTTATAGACATTTATTTTATGAATTCTGCATCATTGAGTCAGTACAAAACCATTTTAGATGTCCAAACAGTAGTTTTCCAAAAAGTCATTTGCATTTGAAAAACCTTTATCTGTCAGTAAAGAAAGCAACATATTAGGAAAGAGACCAGTTCCATCCATCCATTAATTATCTATAGCGCTTTATCCGTCTGGGTCGCGGGGAAGCTGGAGCCAATCCCAGCATGTTGGGGCGAGAGGCGGGG
>JAQQZU010000011.1:21807108-21809608 GCA_030068025.1 Parauchenoglanis punctatus
GGGCAGGAGGGGGAACTGGGGGTGAATTAACTGGAACCTTTTAAAGTAATTTTCCCGAATCTGGGTGTATTTGCCACGTTGTGTTAGGAAGTGCAGCTCTGTCTCTCACTCTCTCTCTCTCTCTCATTCTCTCGCTCGCTGGCTCGCTTGCTCTCTCTCTTGCCCTCTCTCGCTCTGTCTCTCTCTCTCTCTCTCTCTCTCTCTCATTCTCTCGCTCTCTCTCTCATTCTCTTGCTCTCTCTCTCTCACTGTCTGTCTGTCTGTCTTTCAGTTTGTCTGTTTTCTTCTCACTCACCGAGTGTGTGTGTTTGTGTCTCCTCCTCAGGCCGTGCCGTACTCAAGAGAGTTTAAACAAAAGTATGATTACTTCAGGAAGAAGTTAAAGAAGCCGGTAAGTGATGGCACAAATTCTGGAATTATACAATTAAAAAAATTTTATTTTATTCTAACAGTTTTATAAAATAGAAATGAAAATTTTTAGTTGGATGTTTATTCAGAAAACTAACCATTGCAACACTGTGTGTGTGTGCGTGTGTGTGTGTTTTCCCCAGGCGGACATCCCTAACCGGTTCGAGATGAAGCTGCACAGGGGCAGTATATTCGAGGAGTCCTACAGGCGGATCATGTCCCTGAAGAGGCCGGACGTTCTGAAGTCCCGCCTCTGGATCGAGTTCGAGTCGGAGAAAGGGCTTGACTACGGGGGCGTGGCCAGGGAGTGGTTCTTCCTTATCTCTAAGGAGATGTTCAACCCTTATTATGGGCTGTTTGAGTACTCAGCCACGTGAGTGTCAAAGCCATTTATTCATTCATCTCATGCTATTTTTATTCCTCAGGCAGTTGTGCTGATATTTCATTAATGAGGAATAAAACTGGAAAGAAGGAATAAGAAGAAAGAGTGGAATAATAAACAATAATGCATAATACTCTGGGACAATAATTACTACAGACAAATAAAATGAGTTGCCTATTAGTATTAATAATAACACAATACAAATACATACCTTTTATAAAGCACCTGATAGATTTAAAATGTTTTACAAAGCTTTGAGGCGTTTCTGTATGTATATATATGTGTATGTATGTATAAATGTGTGTGTGTATGTATGTGTTTATATATATATATTCAGTGCATAGAGAAATATTTTGCAGTGATCTTTAGACTAAGCTTGAGAAGTACTTGACTGTAAATTTTGCTGACCGCCACTTTAAAGTGTGTTTGTGGTGTTTCTATGCAGGGATAACTACACACTCCAGATTAATCCAAACTCAGGGTTGTGTAACGAGGATCATCTCTCGTACTTCAAGTTCATCGGGCGAGTGGCGGGCATGGCGGTGTATCACGGCAAGCTGCTGGACGGTACGTTAGAGATTTAGTGTAAAAAAATAAAATAAAATCAGCGCTGGTTCTAACATTATTGATGCAGGATCTAATGTCAGACCTGCGTGTTGGGTTTCTTTTTTTTTTTTTATTAAAGAAAGGTAAAAAAATTTCAAAGCAATGTAGAATTCTTAAATATTTGAACTAGTCAGTTTGACAAATGTGCATGTCCTCAGAGTTTGTGTTTTTAACGCTAATTTTGCTTTTGTTCTATTTCGTCTTGAAGGTTTCTTCATCCGACCTTTTTATAAAATGATGCTGGGAAAACCCATCACACTGAACGACATGGAGTCGGTGGTACGTTCTCCTCTCCCGTATCTACCCTTTTTGCTCTTTAAAGGTGCAATACTAATACAGATACCAGCTTAAACATGTTTAACATGATAAAAAAATAATAATAATGATTTAAGCCATGGCCTTAGAATGAGACACCCTTATAGACACTCCCCATTGCCTCTGTGCTCCGCCTCAATCTCAGTCTGAAATCTGAAAGCGCCCAGCGCAGCCAGATAATCCTCCTGGGAGCACAGAAACAACCCTCAAAAATCACAGTAAAACTGGAATAAACATTGGCAGTGCTTTTCCAAGACAGAGAAAATTACAAACACACAATCTTGCCAAATAATTAGCATTTTTCTAATCTTTGTATCCTTATTTAAAATGTATAAGATACACAAGCGCAATGCTAATATTTCACAATAAACAGAGTGATTATTTTTCATCACGAAGATTTTTCCACATATCAACATGTTTATGCTATATTCTGCGGTGCTAAAGAGGAAAAAAATAAATATAAATCTAAAATGCTGACGTTAGTTTATGTCTATCTGATATGATATCTCCTCTCTACCATTATTAACACAAGCTAATTATACATTAAAAAAAACTAATACTGGATGAATTTAAAACTCTAGAAATGAGCGGAAACTACAAGCCCAGTACAAGGAAGGAAGGAAATAAAGGAATCTGTTCTCTCAGGTTCATAAAACTCTCCTGCAGGTTTATAAGATGATCATCTGTTAAACTGTTCCTGCAGTTCTTCTGGAGACTTGTTCATGTTTCCAAAGCAAAATTTGTATTAAGAATAAAATAGGGCCAATACTTTTGCACAGTACTGTATGT
>JAQQZU010000011.1:21814608-21831786 GCA_030068025.1 Parauchenoglanis punctatus
CTGTTTGTACATTTTTTTTTTTTTTGAGGAAGAAAACAAACGTTTAACTGAGTCACTGTATGTATTAAAGCTTCTGTAAGTATTAGCATGAATGAAGAAGACGTGAACGTTCTGACTGCTGCAGATTTTTAGTACTTAAACTCCTCCTTCTGTCACCTTTCTTTTTATTTCTTCCCCCCTTGTATTATTTATGTCCATTCTAACATCACTAAAAGCTGTAAGGGCACTTTATCCGTCACTCGCGAGCCGCGTGGGGCGACGTTTTTTTCTCTCTTTTATTAATATTAACTTGAATGTGACTTTCTATAATATCTATGATATCGTTTCTGTTTCAAGCACTCAAACACGGTGCAATACTCTCGTCTGCTTTCTGTCTGACGCTCACTCTGGCCTCGCAACACCTGATCCGGGGTCAGTTTCAGCCTGCAGAGTCGTGATGATGCGGATCAGGACTGTAAAAAAGATTCGGTCTGTTTCTGAGTCATTTACTTTGAGTCAGGTTCTCTGAATCACTTTCTCTGAGCCTTTTATTTCTTTTTCTGTGCTTTCTCTTTTCTGCCGCTCACAACCGATTTCTGATCTTCTCTGATGTTATTGTTATCTTTCTTTCTTTTCTCTTTTGTAGAGCCTGTTGTTTTTGTATCAATGGGGAATGTTCACCCTTGCGATTCGTATAACTTGGTTCAAATTAAACTGAGGAATGAAACTCTTATGTTTCTGTCTGGATTTGTTTTTGTCCACCTCTTACCTTGTTTAATGTACACCTCTTCTCTGTAGGTGCGTTATTACTGAGTCTAATTAATCTCCGTGCAGTGTGTTGGAATAGTTGGTTCCTGTTCCCATTCACACTGCAGAAGCTGTAAACCATCATTAACAAGAACACACAAAGTGTAAACCCCTGTGTCCTGAAGATGCGGGAAATCTTCCAGTTCCAGTTTTAGCTCTGACTGTTCCACAGTGCTGACACTGGAGACTCCTTCGTACATGATACATAAACAAACATCTCCTTTACAGAAAACTTCACCAAGCAAACTCCACCCCATATTATAGCTTTAACCTCATTTGGCAGAAATATTTTGATGCTGTGGTGTAATTCCTTTCAGTAATCAATACTGTATCAGAAACTCTGGCAACAGTAAACACTTCATCAAACATTCTGGGAGAGCTCGCTTTTTTTTCTTTTTTTTTTAAATGTACTAAGTAATGTTTGATTGACCTGCTGCTTAACACGGAAGAGGGGAGACAGCGCTGTGGGGAATAAAGAGTAAGCCAACCTGCACCCAGGGAAAGAGTCGAGAGCGGAGTCTGTCCTTGCGCGCGCACACGCACGCACGCACGCACGCACACGCTTGAAATGGATCTTGGATTACATTTTTTAGCCTTTTTTATTATGATTTTAAAATAATTTGCAGTTTGGCCTGTTGAGAATTTTTAATAACATTAAAAATTTTAAACGAAAAAAGTTTCTAGCTGGGTTTTCCAGGATCAGGGTGCCATTTAGCTCTTTTAAGTCTAAAAAAAAAAATCTTGTATTTTTCTAAATCATTAATTTTCCAGGATTGAATCTAGGACATGCATTTAACTATTTAACTTTATTATTATTATTATTATTTTAAATCAATGTTTCTTTCCTGCTTTTTGCTCTTAAATACTTTTAAGGTCTTTTTTTTTTTTTTAAACAAAGAATTAGCTAATAAAATTTAAAAAATGTAGTTGACTAGCATGCATGCTAATGGAATGGAGGACGTTCTAATGATTTCTGTAATATTTGAGAACATTTTTATAAATTGATGATTTGCTTGGATAACAGGAAACAAAGGGATAAAAATTAAAGACAACTTTCCTTCTCATGATCTCCAATAACATTCAGATGATGCAACTTCCTGTTGACTTGTGGAATTTTCCAAATATTTCATAGGGGTGAATGTGTGCAGGTCACAGGATCACTAATGTACATTTTTCATAATTTATAATGCACAACTCATGGAAATGTCAGGTGCGAGAGTTCAAACAGTTTCACGCAGTAATGCAAAAAATACTATTTCTAATGTTTTACTGATTATATTTAAAAGTAAAATGGAGTAACATGCAACAAGTGCTGTTTTTTGTTTTAATGTTGTAGATTTTGTAGACTATTAATGTGTCAATGGGTTTAAAACGTGCACAGTTTTCACTCTGACGGAAACCTCATTGTTTTTTACTTTAAGTACAGGTTTGTTAGTGTTCTGTCAGTCCAACACAAATGTCACCTCAGACATCAAAATACTAATGAAATGTACGATATGGTAATGTATGTGAGCTGTATAGCATTACTGGATGGTGTAAATGTAGTTTAGATCTGGTCGTGTCAGGTTGAGTTGTGTTCTTACCTCACATTCTTCAGATCAGCCTCGAGAAGGTCAGAGGTCATGTCGGTCTCATGGGTGCAAGATAACTGCATGACAGTTTTGGCCTTGTGGAGACGTTTTGGCTTCTTTTTTTTTTAATGAGGTTAAGGTGTGTGTGTGTGTGTGTGTGTGAGCTGACTGAACACAAAGTAGTATGTTCTCTCTACACCTTTAAATTTCTACATTTTTAACCGTTTTTTACTATAAATGTTTTTATCTTAATTATCAGCACATTGGATCCATTGGCAATTATTTATTTAAGTACAGATATTACAACAAATGCTCAAATTGACATCCTTGGACTTTGTGACACTTGTGTATACACGAATTTGTCTTCAATTGGTAGGTTTGAAGCCATCTTGGATCTGAAATAACTAGAAAAATATTTCATTAAATTTTTCATGTAATTATATTACATTTTTTGGGGAAACCCTGCATGTGTGTGTGTGTGTGTGTGTGTGTGTGTGTGTATATATAATATATATGTTTGTGTGTGAGTGTGTGCACGCATGTGTGTGAGGTGAAGGGAACTCAGTTCGTTCACACAGACACTCGGTCGGTTATCAGTTTCAAGGACGAGCAAATAAAAGCCACTCGGGACATTTTATCAGACGCTCAAACATTTCCAGCGCCAACTCTCTCAGAAGCTCTGAATCAAACCTCAGGGAAAATTCAGGGAAAAAGAGGCCCAAACGTAGTAACACTGCTAACGGGTCGGTCAGGGTGCAGGGATCACGCTTCTGCGAATTTACGTTACAAAATTCATTTAATTTGTAATTTTCCACTGCGAATTTTAGTCCTGCATAAACACAAACTCAGACTTTAGCAAAAGGAAGTCAGTCAAGGTTTACAGTTTAATGTGTGCTTGTTGAGTTTTTAGTTGTAAGTCATCATTAGTGACATTATAGTTACATTAAATGGATATCTATAAATGGATATCATTCTTTATTTAATAAAGTTGTACTCATCAAATTGCTGTTATAACAGGAATAAGGGACATGCTGTTATAGGAAAATAATCAACTCCAGGTTAGTTCCAGTAACTCCGCTTCATCACACCAACCCAGCGTTGATTATTTTTATATAACAGCTAGCCTCAGAGTGCAGCTCAGTGACATTAGCTTGTAGTGTAGCATTTATGTGGCTAATCTTGAAGCTACACGCTTTGAAGCTACATGTATACATGATGATGAAATTTTAGCATTTTTGAATGCTAGTGATAGTTAGAATGCTAATATTTATTATACTAGTAATATTATGCTAGTGGTAGTCAGTGGGCATGTCACCAGTGGACGTTAGCATGTTTGGCCTGGTTAGCATGTTAGATGCTAGTATGTTAGGGCTGGTTTGTATGCTAGTAATAAATGATAGTGTTACTAGATGTTATTAGTTTGTTAGGTGTGTTAGTAGTGCGTGTTAATATTTTAGGGCTGCTTAGTATTTTAATAGAACACTTTAGTAAATGATGCTAGTTCTGTTAGAATGCAGGTAGTAGTGACATTTATTACGCTAGCGGTAGTTATAATGCTAGCTGTGTACCTTGCTGTGATAGTAATGTATAATATAGTGGTTAGTATTTTAGTGGTGCATTTCATGTAAGTCAGTGTACATTACTGGTTGACATTAGTATGTTCAGACTGGTTAGTAGTGAGCGTTCATAAGTTAGTAGTTTATCCTAGTAGTTGATATTAGTTAAGGCTGGTTTTAGTACTGAGTACGTGTAGTAGTGCGTGGATGCTAGTAAGTAATGGCTGGTTAGTGTGTAATTAGTAATCATTTGTAAGTTAGTAGTTTGTCTTAGTTGTTGGCACTGGTTAAGGATACAGTATAATATAGTAGTATATATTACTAGTACATGTTAGTATGTTAGAGCTGATTAGTTATGCTAGTAATGGAAATTGGTGTATTTTGATGCTATTAGTAACTTAGGGTTTGTCAGTTTGTTGGTTGTGCATGTTAGTATAGCTCACAGTTTATAATCAGATTTTACTAAGTGGATGTTTGTAGTGTACCAGTGGGCATGTAATATGTTGGTGCTGGTTAGTATGTTAATAGTTGGTGCTAGTACTTTAGGGTAACAGGTGTTAATATATCACTATCAGTTAGGGTAGGTAAGCAGTGCATGTCAGTGTTTTAGGGCTGGGTTTGTGCGTTAGTACTGAATGCTAGTCAGTTAGTATTAACCTGTGTGCTAGTAGTGAATGTTTGTTGTAGTAAACTTGAGTAATGGGCAGTAGGTGACTCTGAATGATATCAGAACGTCCTCTCTGTTTTTTTTCCTCCTCTCTTCTGGCGGTTGGGGCTTTTGGGTGAGTGACCTGCACTCCACGTTGCAAGCTGATCAATAGCACTCCGAGCTTATCTCCCACTTCCATTTACTGTTTGACTAAAAACCTCAGAGGCCACATAAAGAGGAGCAGAAGGGAGCTGACCGACCTGAACGTAGCTCATATCCTCTAAATGAACTGCTGCTGTTTCCTCTGAGTGCACGGAAGATCGCCGCTGTAGAGATGATAGTAAAGTGTGCTGGAATCTGTAAATGGTACACAAGGTCATGACCCTTTTTTTAGACAATATGGCAGTGTTATTTTTGTCATTTAGTGATCACACACATGCTGTGGAGACCTGAAAGCTCGATGACAGCCATCTTTATAATCGGATCCAGAGGTGGGTTGAAATTTTCAATTTGTTCGACATTTTATTAATTTATGATTCTCTTATTGATAGAACATTTAGAACATTTCTCTATAGGACAGAAACTTGTCGTGACTTGATACGAGTTATGAAAATATGTGAGCATTTACAAGACTTTGATAGCAAAGATATTTCAAAAACAGGAAGGCTGTCACAATATAATGAGAAAAATATAGATTTCGTTTAGCCGTCTGTTTTACAATATTCAGTCCATATTGCACTGATTTAAGTTGAATTGAATTTCCAAAATTCAATGTGCAAAATTTCATAAATAGTCAAATATATAAAAAGCAATGTACGACTCTAACTTGAGGATTAATTCACATCATCTTCCTACGGCAACTGTTTTCAGGCTCAAAAATTTTAATAGTTAAACAAATTCTTAATTTCATATTCATTTTTTAAAGACAAAAAAAGAAGTGTAGCGCTACCGTCAGATAAGTAAGGAATAACGCACTGTGTGTGGAGCTGTTCTAGTAAAATAATCAGTGATGGTGTGGTGTGATGAAGCAGAGTTACTGTTCCCACCCTGAGGTTGATTATTTTCCTATGACCGCATGTTTTATTCCTCTTATACCGCAGCAATTTACCAGGGATTCCAATTTACTGATTAAAGAATCAGACATTATACTTTAAGTATCTATAGTTACATTTAACGAGTCAGCTCCTGTTCTCACTTACATTATAGCAGCTATAAACAGTCGTTCACTCAAACGCCTCTGTGCTGAAGATGTCAGAACACTAAGTTACAGCTCTGACACTGGAGACTCCGTCCATAAAAGTTCATTAACATCTCCTTACTTTCTCATTTCAACAAGTTTTGAGATCCATGTATACTCAGTGCTGTACACGTCCCTGTGAAGGAGCCGTTACTATAAACGATAACATATTAGAACGAGTGCATTAATATAAATTTGCAGCTGCACCACTGTCCGAGCTGCGGTTATAGAAAATTAATCTACACTTTCAGCAGCAAAGTGGTGTCAGGATGCTCATTAAAATACAAATAATTGACGTCAGTTTAACATTCTCTCTCTCTCTCTTTCTCTCTCCAGGCCGTGTGTGTGTTTGTGTCTCCTCTCTCTCTGCAGCTATGGAGTGTGACAATGGTGTTTGTGTCATATGCGATCAAACGCCATTATCACACTAAATAACTACGGTGTGACCATCAAACCACACACACACACACACACACACCTCATCAGCAGGACGGGGGCTGACAGTCCAACACCGAGGATGTGTGATTCATCAGTGTATCATGTATGTGTGTGTCATCTAACCTTTATGTTCATCAACACATCAGCGAGTCATGTTGACATTACAGTTAACCGTAATGCTAAGGTCTAATAGACTTTACTGAGTGTGTATACAGCACATGACCATAATATAATGTCTGTCCAATTATACTTGCAATGCACACACAACTATAATTGTGCATGTTGTATATCTTGACATATCATATAACTGATAGTTCAGTCATACGAGCCTTTAGCCTGAATATAGCCACGGCGCTGTAGAATCCCACCCCATTTTCCCATCCAGTTTCTGTGTAATTTCCAATTGATAAATAAAAAGTACATATTTTATTAAGGTCTGAATAAATATTGTCCATACCAAATTCTACATGAATATCCAACATGTAGCATACATACTGGACATTACTTCTGATTAAAACATTATCAGTACAGCTACTAAATAAACATGAAATTCAAAATCAACCCTAAATTAACATATCTTGACTGGTCCCATTCTGACCTGTTACCCTGTTACCCCACACTGCAACTTGACTCTTGTTCCATTAAGCTTTGGCGTATGTGTGAGGCTGCAACTCGACCTACAGAAAACAGAGCAGGAATTCGTTTTAAGTCGCCGACATTCAGCTTTGCATAAAAAAATAATAAATCCTTGTAGGACAATCATGTTTTCCTCTGACAGTCGAATCGTTTTAGGACGTGTGATTACGTAATATGTCTCACTTTTAGTCAAGAACAAAAAACAGTGTAAATGGTGCTTTTATGCATTTTTGGATTATCAGAAAAAAACAAACAACAAACCACGCAGTAGACGCATAAAAAAAAAACCCAGCCTTTTTTCTTAAGTCACCTTTCAAGTCTAATTTCTCATGCAGGCTTCCTGAGAGAAATGTGCATGCTGAACTCAAATGTTCCTGTGGGTCAAATGTCATATCTCCAAGAAATAAGCTTTTGCACATCCTTAGGATGAAATGAGAAAGAACAAGAAGATATTTAATGTTTGTTTGATAGCAACATAGTCAATACATTTTACCCAGTGGTGATGTCTCATTTATTATTAAAGTTGTGTTTTTGCTTTGCATAGATGCATGTCCTGAGTTGTAATGTTACAATGAGTTTATAAACCAGAAAAATCCCAAGATTTACTGCATGAGAATTATTCAAATGTACAACACAAAAACCTGTTTTCCAGATTTGTCATGAGGGTCATGAAACCTGCACAAATTGTAAATAAACACTACTTTTGCCGATGGCAAATAAATCAGTATGACCTGCTACACGTGGCAGGTGTGTGTATAACGTTTCAGAATGTCAGGCGTCTCTGGAAACCTGGCCGAGGTTCACGTTCTTTCTGAGGCAGGAGGACAGCTGGCTTTATCGCTCAGCAGGAGATGTTTTTATCACCGCTCACCACCATGTCACTTTCCTCAAGCGATTGCTCGCACACGCACAAAAAAAGATTGTACAAAAGGTACTTTCTAGTTCAATGAGATGCCATTAGAAAAATATTTACACTCTTATATTAAATAGTGATTATAAACTATGTATAACAAAATGGATAGAATATTAACCACAGTACAAATGTCACATTTTGACTAACGTGATTCAGATACATGTTCATTGAAACTTCCTGAATGAGATTACAGTAACAGTGCAACTAAAAATCCAGTGCTAAATTGTTCCAGAATGGGCGTGTGATAATATGCAGCTTGTTGCATTTATAGATTACACTGACTTGCAAAGGTCATTACTTTTCCTAATGCATATGCACAGCAAACAATGACACAGCAGTATAGCAGCACTATATGGCACAGCTGTAGATCATCAGCACATGACAGCATTATATCAGCTAATGAGCAGGTAGGATATGATCCGCGCATATGGCACAGCAGCACTTCATTAGCATTTGGCACAGTATTATATCGTCTGTATATAACACAGCAGTATATCATTTGCACATGAATCACCGTACATAAGAACTTGCTCATTAGTAAGAACTAAAAAAAACTCATAGAGGTCAAAAAGATCATGTCATAACGTCCCAGATCCGCAGTGCCCTGTGTTAAGGGCTGGCGTCCAATCAGGATTTGCCCTTGAGTGTGGGGACAGAAGGCTTTTTCCTGGCGGTGGGTTGTGCTTTGGCTTTGGCTGGCGCGGTCCGTTTGGCTTTGGGCTGCAGTGACGTGAGGCCGAGCAGCTCGCAGAAGCGGTTACACTGATGAAGAGCTTTAAACTGGTCGATGAACGATGTGGAACAGTTTCCTTTAAAACCCTTATAACTGCACACAAGGATAAACACTGAACTTTAAAACCTTGCAGAAACTTTGAATAACCAGCATCAGATACCAAATGGCCCATTGTTAATGTGTATACGTTTTATTCTTTAGTTATTAATGCATTTATTAAGAATGAATCATTTATGTATATGTTACTGATTAAGCTAGATTTGCATTTCCTGAATACTAGTGCTTCAGAGCAAAAAATGAAAAATTGAGGACAGACAGACAGATAGATAGATAGACTGAGTGAGTGATTGAAAGAAAGGGAGTGAAAGAGAGAGTGGATTGCAATGAAAGGATGGTGGGATGAGTGAACGAATAGAAGGGTGCAATAGATGAATGTCATTGGTATAGATAGATAGATAGATAGATAGATAGATAGATAGATAGGTTATTGATCCATTGAGGGAAATTTAGGCAGTTAAGCAGTTAAATGTTGTACTTTTGCAGTTGATTGCATATACCAGGTTTTTTGACTCGATCTGAAAAGATGTCGGTGTAGTAAAATCAGTGGGTTCTAATTGGAAGATGAAGTGATGAAAGAAAGAAAGAAAGAAAGAGGAACAGAGAAAAAAATGCCATATTTATTTAGGGTACGACAACCTAACAACATTTACCAACTTCTATCCTTTAATTTCTAGGAGCAGTTAGGCCTCGAGTAATGAACTGAAACTAATGGGAGGAAAAGTGAGGAATGAAAAAAAAACAGAAAGCAGGAATGATATGACTAATAAGCTTGGAGGTATTATTTTTTTTACTTACGATATGAGAGACGACAAAATCGACAAAGTTTGAAAAGGTTTCTCGTTTAGAGTATATAGGGGGAAAAATGAGGGATGTGGATGGAATATCAAAAAGTTACTCGACCTATGCAAGAAAGTCTGAACGAAGTCTGCGCTAAGCGGCCCTTGAGTTATTGTTCCTGGAAGAATAACAAGCAGAAGCCAATAGCTAGCGGTACAGTGCTTTGCTTAGCGAATATTACAGTTAACAACAAATCAAATTTAATATAAAATCAAATAGCAAATATGTCTTTTTTAAATAATTTTTTAAGTCTTTTTAATATGTAATTAAGAACATACCCTTTTTTGCAGGTGGCAATTCCAACATCTGTCAGCTTCATACCTACACCTGAACATAAAGAGATGTTCCATAAGTGACAGACAGTGTAAGTAATCTGTAAGTGATCTATAAGTAATCTAAAAATGATCTGTTGGTGCGCTGACAGGGATCCGGACACAACTGTTACCAATCTGTAAGTGATATGTTAGTAATCTGCGAGTGAGCTTGCATGATCTATGAGTGATCCGTAAGTAATCTATAATTGATCTGTAAGGGATATCAAAGTGATCTATAGATGATCTTTAAGCAAATTCTTCAATGATTCCATATGGGTGCAGAAGTGATCATTTTTCTCGGGGCTCTTGGAAAGGTTTGCGTCTCCCTTGCCTTTGCAGCACCTGTTCTGTAGGTAATCTACTGTAAAAGTGATCTTAAAACAATCATAAAAGGATCTCTAAGTGATCTCACCCTGCATATCAGTAACCAGCAGGTTTCCGTCAGTCTGCGAGTAAACCCAGTGCTGGAAAGCGCAGCATTTCTGCCCCGCCTCCGAGTCTCTCCTCATCAGGTTGATCTCTTTCCCGTCCTTAACAGAGTATTTTACGAAATCTCCGATCAGTTCCTCCTCCAGCGTAGCATACGGGATGGCGCTAGAGGGTCGGTGCACCAGGAAAATGGGGATGATTCTGAAAAATATGCACAGCAGTCATCATTACACCTCTCACATCCTACACACTATAAACATTATAAAAAAAAACTATACAGAAAACGGCACAATTAATTCTCAGGCGTTTTTTCACTTTAAAATTACACATCCGAGTGAACAGTAGATCACCTAGAGATCACTCACAATTAATTTACTGATTACTCAAAGATTAGGTTACGACTTGTCACTTACATATCATTTATAGCTCACTTATCATGGTTTTGTACTCACTCAGGAACTTCTCCAAACGACTCTGCAGATTTGGCCACGCTGGTGTAGGCTTTGATGTATTCTCTGGCCGTGTTCTGCACGTAACACTCCTGAGGACGATTACAACCACAGTTAATCCTTCACTACTCTCACAGAAAAGCGTTCCTCAGAAGGTTCTTTGTAGACATGAAAGTTAACCAGTGATCTGTTTGAGAATATGAAGCCTACATCTTTACAAACTGTTGCTAAATAACGTCAGCAGGAACACACATACGGCTAACTGCTTTATTCTTTTCAGCAAATGGCCTTGACAGGCTGTGTGTTTCTGACTGACAGAGGAGAGAAGAAATCCGTTCCTCCCATCTAGAGGGCAGGATCATTTTTCAGCAGCCAATAAATCCAATATTTAAAAAAAAAACATATATTTTTTATTTGTTGTGCTAGTCTTATAGCTTGATACTGAGCAGGGCAACATTTTCATTATTATTATTATTATTATTATTATTATTTTATTTAGTTTTTTTACCTTACACATTAGTGTTCATAAATCATGGAAAACAGAATTCTCCATATTTGATCATGGTTTTGGTTTTTGGTTCAGTTTGATTTGCAGAACATTTCACTAACTGTTTTGTCTGTTTCGTCAGGTCCGATGTTTCGCTCTCACCTCCACAGCGAGGTTGTAGTTCCTCTGGATGACCTCGTCGTTGTTCTGGGTGCCATAGCCGATGGAGCTGTGCACTTTGAGCACGCAGGTGTGTCCGGGGCCGAACAAAGGCGTCAGTCCGGCGCTCACCATTGTCCTGAACGCTTTCCGGTGCATTCCTTCACCAAAGTGAGCCTTCTCGGTCACAATGCTTGTGCGCTGCTGCTCTCCAAAATACTGATCGGTCAGGAAGTCGTCCTTAAAGAGGAGAGGGGTGCAGGACACAGCCTCTTCCTCTCCGTCTATCACTTTACGCTCAGCTGAGAGAGAGAGAGAGAGACAGAGAGAGAGAAAAGAGAGAAGGCAAGAGAATGAGAGAGAGTATTTACACACTTTTATTTATTTATTTTTTTTTTTTACAATTTTCTCTTCAGGTAGAAAAAGCCTTAACTGAAGTGAGAAATTCAGTAAGTTTGACATCAAGAACCAGCTGAAAATCTGGTATGAAATTTGCACAAGTATACATTAAAATAGATTAAAATACACAAAAATGATCGAGACTTTAGAGTTATATGTATGTGAAGTTGTGCTTTATCAATAGGAGATGCTAAGAATACAGGAAAGTCTCAGGAAGAGTTTAAAAAAAAACGAGAAATATCTCTTTTACGAAGCTGAAAGTTGAGAGCTGTTTGCTTATGGACAGTCTCTCGCTGACGCATCATGACACACGTGCTTGTCTGTGATTATGAAACTCGTCTCTGTCTATAGAGAATAAGCAACTAACCCCAAGCGCAAGCATGCACGCCATCTTAAAGGTTGTCAGTGAGATTATGTTCAAGAGTCGTAGTTTCCTCTTTATTTTTGGCTCTAGAGGAGAGTAAGGTGAAATGATGGCTCACCTGGTGTGTCATGGTTCGGGATGACGAGTTCCATGAGCACTGAGAAGAGAAGAGCATGGGCAAACCTTTAGACAACACTCAATTAGTGCTGATCGTGCATCTGTTGACTAAACCCAAATCATATTCAGCAGTGTTAGCACCATTTCCCTTGTAGATATCAGGATTGTAAAAGAAGAACTTTAAACTCTGATCGAAAAAGTCTCTCACCTTCTGACGTGAGGTGATAGTCTGAGGTGGACACTGAACCGAGAGTACTGATCAGAGTACAGCGATAAAAACCCAAATCCTTACTGCAGGCTTTCACCACCGACAGAGAGACCCGACCATCATCTCCCACTCTGACGTGAACGACACACAGGGAAAGAGATTCCTATTTATTTTACACCACAGTGCTGAATTCTTCATTGTGATTGGTCAGAAAGTGTTGATTCATTAATGGTTTCTATAGTAACAGCTCATTCACAGAGACTTTGCACTCCAGACTTTAATGGATAACAAACATGAAATCATTGATATAGTGACGTTTTCTTTAAATAGAAATGTAATGTTATATATTAAATAATGTTAATTTACATTTATGGGAGGAGTCTCCGGTGTCAGCGCTTTGGAACAGTCAGAGCTGTAGCTGACATCTTCAGGACAGAGTTTACGTTTCTTTGTGTTTTCTTTGAAATGTTATGTTGTGGGTTTTTTTTAAATTATTAACTTCAACAGGGAGAAGGAAAGAGAGGCTGGTGGAAGTTCTTACTTCCTCGTTTCCTCACACAGCATTGCTCCTTCTTTCACCCACGTGATGGAGGACTCGGCCATGATGGGACTGAAGCGGCACCACAGCAGAATGCTCTGAGGGTCATCAACGACCGGAGCTGCTTCAATCTCGGATATGACACGTGGGACTACACAACACACACACACACACACACATGCACACACACATGCACAGGAAGTGTTTATTGTCAGAGACACAACCATACCTGCCTCACTTCACTCATATTTAGTGCATTTCACCGTAACATGCACTTTAAACTCATATTTCATTAAAGCAACAGTTTCAACAAATTTAGAATTGCACTCAAACACATTTGGCCTCCGAATCTACTTATAGCCACCAGTTTACTGCACGTGTAAATCATCACACTTGTGTCTCTTTAAACAGCTGTGTGAAGTTGTTCAGGGTCTCAAACAGACTCGCTCATCTGCTTTTTGACTCTCGGTCTATAAACACAGACAAAAGAACGTCTCAGATTTAAACCTGCCATAGCTACATCCAGTTCCTTTCTTTAGGACACGGTTCAGTGTCACGCCACATCAGGAGGCGTGGTCTAAAGTCTGATGTTGCATATGAAGTGAATTAGGAGATAAATGAGACATGCAGTTTGCACAGTGCACAATAACCTGGTAGCTACATTAACCTTGGAGTTCCAGTACAAAGCTAAAAACTTTTATTTTTGGCTGAAATGTTCTCGCAAACAGTAATATGCATTCTAAAGTTCTATGAACATCTAAATCTTGAACTATTCCCAGTACCTTCTTTAGGCGTCTGAATCTCCTGTTTCACCACATCTTCCTTTTGTTTCTGCTGGAAGATAGCAGGAAGTTGCGGCCTCGTCCTAACCGATACGGATACAGGTTTGTCCCCAGAGATGCGTCTGCGTTTGATGATGTCATCGTCCAGTGCACCAGGCAGACACGTGCCTGATGTTTCTGTACTCGGTTTTGTTTTTCCTTCGGTCGCTTTATCGTGTTCGCTCGCTTCCTTTCCCTCATATTTTGCGAGTTTCTCCGTCACCTTGCTCGGTTGCGGTGTTGCTGTCTCGTTTTTAGGCTTCACGCTTTTTGACTTTGTTCCGTTTTCCACTTTGAGCAGCGGCTCATTTTCAACCTTTGGTACTGCGTGCTTCTTTTTCTTCTTCCCCTGAGATCTGGATGTGACCTTCTCTGTTATTACAATAGTCTCGATCATGGTCACTGTGCTTTGCTCTGCGCCTCCAGACCCTTCAGCTTGTGATTCTGGTCTCACGTTCTCTCGTTTCTTGGTTTGACAGCCAAGCTGTTGGTTGTTTCCCGTTTTGTCCTTGTGTTTATTGGAGCGTGTTTTGTTCTCAGATGATGATTTTAGAGTTTTATGAGGCATCTTGCTGTCTCTTTCACAGCTTTGTTTCTCTTCGTAGCTTACTTGTTTTATAGCCGCCCGTCTCTCAGGGTGCTTATTAAAGCTCAGAATGTCATCCACCTCTAAAGTCACGTACGCTACATGCTTTTCCTCACAGATCATTAACCGCTCCCCTGTGGGTAAGATCAGCCTGTGAAGTTCTGAGCTGACGTCACTGGCCTCTGTGTTGTACTCTGGGTCTTCACGAGATGACGGCGATGGACCCTGATCACCAGTTTTCTTCAAGATGTCACAAAACTCGCTTGTGGATTTTCTGCTGGTTCTCGGTGTCAGATCTGGTCTAATTTCATCACTGATCCCTGCAAGGGACGGCTTTAAGGATGTCCTTGATTCATCCGGATCCTCTTTCAACTGGAGGAATGATGTTCCAATAGTGATCGGAGTAAGCGGCATAATAAAATCCACCTCTCCAGTGTTAGGAAGCACACACAAGCCGCTGTCTTTTACGTGTGTCGTGTCACGCCTGTTCAATCCTCGCATGCGTGTCAGGTGCTCTGCTTCATAGCTGTCGAGGAGATGTTGAGGAACCTGCGACTCCGGCGTGACGGGGTAACACGAGAGGCTCAAGGCACCATGATTCCTTCCACGTTCCTCCACGAAGGTTGTGTCTTCAGTTACTTCCCAGAGTGCATTGCTCTCCTTCTGTAGGAAAAGAATGTTCTGTAAAAGGTCAACCCTATGGAAAGTCGGTCGTAAATGGAAAAGAACGTCAAGTCTCTTGAAGAGATAGAAATAGACAGTAGTCTATAGAATGATAGCATCTGATCCTGTCTCTCCTTCATGCTCAATTTAAAATGCTTTAAACTGGACGCTACCTACCGCACTTAACTTCACTTGATCCCTCTCCTTTCTGTCCTTCCTGCATTCTCGCTCACTCCAGCAAGACACATACTGTTGTCCAAGGCAAGGATCAATTCTATTATGAGGGCCTGAGGAGCTACGCAACATTCCAAGCCGAGCCAATAGCGGTGTTCTGATTCACTCCTGACTTTTCCTTGGGGTCGTGTTTCAGTTTTCAGCTGTGCTCTATCGCTCAGTTTCCTCTGACACACCCCTAACTGCCCTCTCAGCCATCTCTGCTCTTCTTCTGTTTTACTGTGGGAATGTGTGTGTGTGTGTGTGTGTGTGTGTGTGTGTGTGTGCTTATCTAGTGCCCTCCGTAATTAGACCTCGTTTGTGTTTATCTGTTCTTAACCCTCTCTCTTACTCAGCAGTCGCTGTCACTACAGTGTGTATATTTATGTGTACTGACTGCAGTGGTGTGAATTGAATATGATTTTGTCCTGTCTATAACCCATGGTTCCCTCACCAGCCGCTCTCTTTTTTTTTTTGTAAATAAAACAAAAAAATTAATTCTGTAGTGTTACCAAGAAACCATAAAGCATACATCTGTTCTGAAGGTATCGGAAAACATAAAGGTACAGATTTACATCTTAATGTTACAAAGTGCTGACACTGGAGACTCCTTCCACAAATGTTAAATAAATGTCTCCTTACAGAAAATGTCACTATATTAACAAGTACATGTTTTTTTGGGTTTTTTTTTTAAATACAGCATCCATCTACAATAAGCTGTTATTATGTACTATGCTACATACTATACTATGTAAACAATATACTGGTACTTATACTATATAGTGTGTATTTTTCTGGCCCAGAGATGAACTCCATCCTCAGAGCATGCTCAGCTCTGGGGCTTTTCTTTAAAAATTGCAGTTCACTTCACACACAATTTTAAATGGGTTTTTTTTAATATATATTTTTACTTCAATTGTGATTCTCCTCATAGACAGCAGAGGGTGCTAAAATAACAAAATCATGTTTTAAATGTAAACAGAAATAACAGTTTTTAACTGTTAATACAAACCCAAGCTTTATAGTAGATCCTATTAGCTTACCTTGGATACACAAGCACACTTGTTTTCCAGTCTTCCTAATGTGAAATTCCGAGACTCTTCTGTCTCTTTCTGTAAACCTGACTGTGTCTCTCCTTCTGTGTCTTCTGGTAAATCCTGAGTCCTGGTCATATCTAAATTACTGGAGTTTTTTATCAGCATTTTATCCTCAGAATTTCCATCTCCCACTTCTAATGAGCTTTCCAGGCCTGTGGCCTTCTCCTTGGTCACGTCCTGGATGGGTATGGAGAACTGATTCCGAGACCCAGGACTTCTCATAGTGGCATGATCTTCTGGAAGGGCACTAACAGACTGGATCCAGTCTGATAAAGCACTGGCCCAGCTGTCACAAGATGACCATCTCTCAATAGTAGGTAGTTCCAAGGAACAAACCGTAGCTTCCATTTTTGAGGTTCTTGTGTTATCTGAAGATGTCGGGGGGGGAAGATGCCCCCACTCGTCCAAAGCGTCAACCCACAACTCGTTAGACATGTCACTTCTGCACTCATGTGTCACCTCTGAGTGATCTATGTCAATCCCTGGAAGAAAATTAAAACTGCAACTTGAATGAAGTGCTTCACTAAGGCTGTAAATATTCCCAGTTTTTTTAAAGACAAAATATAACTACAGAATTTCCCCAGAAATTTAAAAATAAATCACCCTACAGTACACACTAGGCAAATGAGAAATATGCTAGCAAACTAGCATGCAGCTAATCCATCTTTTATGCATGAAATGCAAATTATAATGTAAAGGTGGAGTGAAACCAGAAATAGCAGGACTATCAATATTTTCTTCAAATGTTTTGGTAAATTACTGAAAAATATTTCAGATGACTAAAATTCTCATGTCAATACCAAATTGGGGCGGCACGGTGGCACGGTGGTTAGCACTGTCACCTCACAGCAAGAAGGTCCTGGGTTTGATCCCCGGGTCACCCAGGGTGCCTTTCTGTGTGGAGTTTGCATGTTCTCC
>JAQQZU010000011.1:21856871-21871275 GCA_030068025.1 Parauchenoglanis punctatus
TGCGTGTGTGAGTGTGTGAGTGTGTGTGTGTGTGAGTGTGAGAGTGTGAGTGTGTGTGAGTGTGAGAGTGTGTGTGTGAGTGTGTGTGTGTGAGTGTGTGAGTGTGTGAGTGTGTGTGAGTGTGTGAGTGTGTGAGTGTGTGAGTGTGAGTGTGTGAGTGTGTGAGTGTGAGTGTGTGTGAGTGTGTGAGTGTGTGAGTGTGAGAGTGTGAGTGTGTGTGTGAGTGTGAGTGTGTGAGTGTGAGTGTGAGTTGCTAACATTTATTTATATGGCAGACAGGAGGGAAAGCTGAGCTGTTGAGGGATGAGGAATTTATTTATGGTCAGAATTGGATAACTAGAGTCGGCACTGATACGCAGCACCAGTATCAGGCCAATTCCAACAAAAAAATGTGGATCGGGAAAAAAACTAACAAAATTAATAGCTTATTAGCTTTTAAGAAGAAATATTGGATAAATATCAATATGAGGTCATACTGAAATGTTCATTATCAGTATTGATATCTGAAAAGAAAAAGTGGTGATCTCTAGTGATAATCTGTCATCTATTTTTTATTATTTAGTAGAAGTCAAGGTTTAAATTTTAGATGATTTATTATTATTATTATTATTATTACTATTATTATTATTTCATTTAAAATGTATTATTGCATATAATCTCTTAAACATTCAGTGTTTGGTTCATATTGTGTATACATAAAAAAACAACATACAAGTCCCAATAGAACATGTATGAATTTAGTATTAATATATACTATTTCAAATACAAAAAATAAAAATAAAAAATACATTAAATTAATATCTAATATCTATTATATATTAGATATATAATATATCTGTGCAACAATAACAACAACAATAAAGAGCATCATTTAATATTATATTTTGTTATTATTACAATTGTATATATTATTAAAATACATTATGATATGAGGTTTCTATTTGTTTATTTTATTTTATTCTATTTTTGTCTTTTATTTATTGCTTTTTTTATCTACTTAAGTAAGTTCAAAGGAACCGGTGTTTTACAT
This sequence comes from Parauchenoglanis punctatus, assembly GCA_030068025.1. Lineage (NCBI taxonomy): Eukaryota > Metazoa > Chordata > Actinopteri > Siluriformes > Auchenoglanididae > Parauchenoglanis > Parauchenoglanis punctatus. The sequence continues at coordinate 21,857,902 of JAQQZU010000011.1, forward strand.
TCTATATCTGCAAATCTCTATTTTCCATATCATTAATTCTCACATTTCATATCAGGGTGCTGCTCCAATTAATTAAGAATTATAATTAGCAATATTAACAGTAAGTCAAATTCTTTTTCTGTGTTTGGAGACGTTTTAGAACCGGTGAAACCAGTCTGGCACTGCATTCTTCATGCCACACACACACACACACACACACACACACACACACACACACACACACACACACACTTCCACATACACTTGTAAATAAGGTGCAACATCTTATTACTAACATGTTGTGATGTCACTCAGATAAAGGTGTTGCTGGTCTTGTTTGGCGCGTGACAGTCGGCACAGTGACTTCATGGCAGAAACACACGCTCGACAGTAAGGCAGTAAAACAGTAAGCGAGAAGGAGGGAAAGACAGAGACATTAAAGACACCATACTTTGGATTTGTGCAGATCTTTACAGAGGAGCTAGGAATTTATAGACCCACAGGTAAGATCTGAGACTTGGTGATGGGATGTAATGAGAACTTTAAAATATTGTGCTATTGAACAAATCTGAGTCAAATAAATAAAGAATGCATGCTTTCAGTCCTGGAGGTCCGTTGTACACAATGACGTGACTGAGCAGGCAAAAAAAAAATCACCAAACTGTTCTGGAATGGAGTAATTCCTGAAAAATTATGGAATTCACAATAAATGCAAAAATTAGCACATTGGTTCATCTTCTTGCACTCACAAACTAACCGTCTGCTTTATTTATGACCATTTTTACACTTTCCCAACCTAACATTTCTGATGGAAAGTTATTAAAAAGAACACAACATGTTGTAATTCTGCATAATAATAGCATAACATAGTAGCCTAATATTAGCAAAACTCTCATTTTCTGGCTCTTTAATGCACACTCACATGGCAGCTTAACAAACCTGAATTACATCCATTTAAGAATACAAAATTATTCAGTCAGTATAAGATATCGAGCGTACTGTGTACAAAGTGTTCACTATGATTGTTCACATTTCTTGAGAACTGCTGCGGAAAGTTTAGAATAAGGTTTTATAATCAATAACATGGATGGATGCAGGAATTTCAGAAACAGCTAACAATCAATAAATAAATAAATAAATTAGCTAAATCCTAAAAGCTGCATTCATTCATTTTAAATATATGAACTGTGCATTTAAATAGGCATTATATGGCATAGCACATTTAATTTACTACATGAACAAATAATATTATTTTATAAAATCGGTTAACTTGCATAAATATTTTCCCAGCTTGGTGAGTTAATGCACACTTTCATAGTAAGAGGATGCTGAAAGTCAATTTAACGCTAATGTATTAACATCATTACAGACAAATTTAATTAGAGTGATGAATTTTAGCCACAATTTCCTCCCACGAACACCATAAATGCAGGATTAAACACATCTTTACTGGGGAACATCTTTTGCGCAAATGTTATAAGCTTAATTCTATGTTTTTTAATTGCATCCTGTACGCGTTAGTAACTGTCCAGGTCTCTTTTACCCATTTTTAATTATTATTTTTTTTACATTACAATCAATAAAAACAATAAACTGTCACTACATTATCTACTTAAGGGATGTTCATGACTGTGTGAGTAACCCTGAATTTTTTACACAATTGAATACAATCTGAAATGCATCAAATTTGTTATTGTTTTAAATATAATTACATTAAAGAATGATTAAGGAATTAATTACAGCTTTTTAGATTATTTCTACTTCAAATATTAATTAGAATGATTTCATAATACATACTTCATAGAAATGTAAGTGTGTGTGTGTGTGTGTGTGTGTGTTTAGCACAGTCATCCTCTTAATTCAAATAGAGCAGGACTTAATAAAGTTGATGTTTATGGAGTAAAGTTTCAGCACTGGCTCTGTGATTGTGGTGGGATTTAAACTCACAACCTTCTGATCACAAATCCTTTCCATGTTTATAATCTGACAAAGCTGGAGATGTAGAAGTGGTGAGGAATAAAACAGCCATAACTGATCATAACTGATCAGAATGTAAAGGCATTGATATTCCTTTATTATTAATTATTTAAAACTGATACAATACATTTTTACACTTTTTTCACTATTCTCATAATAAAATTTTATTTATTTCCGTCTTGCTTCAGTCAGATTACAAAGGATATGTTAAACGTAAAAAAGAAAGAATGCCCTGATATTAAAGGACCAGTCTGACCATAAAGGAACTTTCCACCAGCTAAGACATGTTTAATGTCTGAACCATTTTTCCCTGGAGCTACGAGGCGAGTGTGTGATGATGTAGAGGTGCATTTTGCATGATAATAAACTGGAAACTGAGAGCTTTATAGCTCAAGTGTAATAGAACTGCTTGTTTAGTATATGAGAGATAGGAGAGAACTTCATTGAATTTGACTTTCTGTTAACATGAAAATTACACACTTCTTTAACACTAGAAATGATCAAAATCAAGTGCCACACATTCTACTCCATCTTTTACCTGCTGATATTTGACTCCTCACCCGTTATCATTCGCATGCTTTCGTCTGATCGTTATCAAGCACTTAAGATAATATCTCTGACCCCCTGGTTCGAATTGTAAAACCCTTTTTTCACTTTGGGTGTGTAAATGATGTATTGGCTCCACCTACTGCCAGGAACTGTTTTGTTTGTTTTATTGGTTTTTTTTTTTTTGGTTTGTTTGTTTTTTTTGACATTTCAGTGATGGAAGAATACAGCAGGTTTGAAGCAGAGTTACAGTAACCACCCAAAAGTTGATGTAACTGCATATCCGGTGGAGTTTTGACCCTCTGATACTACAGCAAATTTCCCACAATTACAATATTTTATTAATTTAGGAACAAGTTGTAATGTTTATCTGTTTATAGTTGACTTTAATTCTGAAAAAATATCTCTTCATGCTAGTGCAAACACCACCCTGAAATTGATTATTTTCCTACAGCAGCACATCCTGAAGCTTATTATTACTCTTATTACAATTTGCTAAAGATTACAACATTTCATTAACTAAGTTATGACACATTGTATATTTTTATCCATTTATAGTTGCGTCAATGTAGTAAATCTGTATAAAAATAAAATGTATGTAAGTCGCTCTGGATAAGGGCGTCTGCCAAATGACATAAATGTAAATGTAAATGTAAATCATCCACATCTCCTCGTGCTATAACAAATAGCACCCTGAAGTTGATTATTTTCCTACAACAGCACATCCTGACGTGATATTCTTTTTATACTATAGCAAATACTACAATATTTCGCATACTAAACATGACACGTTGTATTTATAGTTACATTTAATTTAATTTAAACTACAACAACCACAACAAGAAAGTACAAAAACATGTTTAAATACATTTAACATAAATTTAAATAAATTTAAAACATGTTGAAATAATGAACTGAAATGAATTATTTCCCTATAACAGCATGTCCTGAAGTGTTGTATTCCTCTTAACACAGCAATTACACCCATTTATTCATTAAAGAATGGCACCTGGTACTTTTTATCCATTTATAGTTACTTATAGAGATATTTCATGTTGTGGTACTTGCAAAAATCATGTCTTCATTCTAGTACAAATCGATCAGGCTCATAGACTATTTCTGAGAATGTAACACTGTTCAGCAAGAAAAGATTTTTTTTTCTTTTATTAAGTTGCTAGGCAGCGAACGATCACATGACCTTAGTATTATAAGAATACGAATAATAACAAAGAGGTCACAATCTGTTCCCACTTATTTAACCCCCGCATTAACTAATTTAAATTTCACGACGGTAAGAACAGGGAGGTCCTGTGACTCCTAGAGACAGCCGTGCGTGCGCTGGAACACAATATAGCATAATTATAGGAAACAGGACTAGGATGAAATAGGACCCAAGCGTATGTGCACGTTCACAATGCAGTCTTTTTCTAATCAGATGCCGTTTTTGAGGTACGTGTAAACGTGCACCACCATCATGTGAAAGTATCAGTGAACTGATATTAACCTCGTACCAGTTCAGCAGGAATCGTGAAACACTCCAGAGATTCATGGAACACAGTGTGCGTGTGTGATAAAGCGCTTGACGCAGTAAGCCTCTGTTCATCTCAGATCTTATCTCAGATCACCAAGCACATCAGTTTTTCTACTGTTTGTGGTGAGATGTACTGCGGCTTCTTCTAACACCGTGACCTGCCATTGGTTGTTGATATTCAGACACACAAAAATTTCTTACAACATGTTCTTAATGCACACTGTGTTTGTTCTGCTGTGCTGCCACACTGCGGCCTTGTCTCAAGCGGATTAGGCCTGTTTGATCACCAGGGCAGAAATGTGACGACTCATCATGCTTCTGTAAACCCGCTTTGTTCTGCTCTTTCATAACTTTCGGATCGACGTCTGTCCCGTTTTCACCAAATATAAGTCTGATTCACACGGCAAACACACCCCAAGTGACCAAACCTGTTGTGCTGTGACCCGAAATCGGCCTGAAAGCCGACACTGAGAGTCGTTGCATTATTATCCGCTTGTAATATTATCTGAGTCCCATTAAAACAATGTGCATCAAATCCAGAGTGCTAACAGCCACTATCGCATATCACATAGTTTTTTTTATTGTACAACATGTAAAGCCACATTCATGAAATAGAACACAACATAATAGAACAGAGCAAAATAAAATAAAATAATAGCTAATAACCAGCTAAAACAGACAAAATATCTATACACTGTCAGTCAGTCATCCAAATACAACTGGTAGAAATGAGCAGAAGATGGTAGACTTAGAATAGTATGAAAAAAAACCATGCTAGAATAGAACAGAACAGAATAGAATAAATATCATCAGTATTCGTTATAATAACAGTAAATATTAAAATTCTATCAGTAAGGAATAACTGTTAAACTTTAAAAATTTCAGGCCGGAGCAATGGAACAGGACGAAAAGAAGGAGAAAAATGGAGAGAAAACAGAGAACATGACAGAGGAGAGCTTCCTCAAAGACCTCTACTTCTTTATGAAGCAGAGAGACACGCCGATAGAGAGAATCCCTCACCTCGGCTTCAAACAGAGTGAGTGAAAGACACTGGGGGGGAAAATAAAGGAAATAAAGGCAAAGAGAGACGTAGGATACAAGATAAAGATCTTAATGCACTCTCTCTCTCTCTCTCTCTCTCTCTCTCTCCCCGTGTGTGTGTGTGTGTGTGTGTGTGTGTGTGTGTGTTCTCTCCTGATGTAGTTAATCTGTACCTGATGTTTAAAGCAGTGATGGAATTGGGAGGATATCACCAGGTAAACGTCAGTTCATTAACCACAATTACAAATCCCTTAATAATCACTGAAGTTCCTTAGGTTCCTGATGAAGTTGCCACTCTCCTGATCCTGACTTTGTGATGTCTACTGACTCAGAACGCTTTCCTTTTTCTAATATGCATAAATATTGTGAGGAGCAGAGATGGCATGATACAGCTCTTTCTTTTCCAACAGTGAAACCTTGGGCATATGCTGATACAGATTCCTGTCTGATACTGTTTTCTTTAAGAACTACTAAGTCTTACAATTTTTTTTATTTTTTTTTTTAGAAATGAAGCACAAGTTAACATAGTTCACACAAAAAGGGTAAATATTATAAATATAAAAGCTCAAAGTATTAGTATAGTGAAAATAAGTCCTAACAAAAGAAAAAACAAATCCAAATCTCCTTCCAATCTTGGCCATTTGTCACAGGATCAGATATCCGATACCTTTTCTCCGAAAACCGATCCACCACTTTTGCAGGTAATGCCCTGATACCGATACTGCGTATCAGATCTTTACCGTCTCTAATTACATCTCATCACGCCATGCTTACTTACGTACTTGCTTAAAACTTCCATTCTGGTTAATAGTAAGCAACACAGCTGTCAAATACTATGTATTTAAATGTGTAAAAAAATAAACACCTCATCATTCCGCCATCTAGTGGTGGAAATCGCAAATCACTATTATCAAAGTAACTGATTTTGTAATAGTTATTAGCTTAGGTTTAGCTTAAATCTAATGTATTTATGATGTAATAATTTGAATATAAACGTGTTCATAATATCTAATAGTTGGATTATATTAAAAAATAAATAAAACAACATATTACAATACAATAAAACAGCAACTCACATAATAAATATATATATATACAGTATGTAACTTTATCTGGAACATCTGACAGATTAGCACATAGACAGCTAGCCAAGTAACAATATGTTTGAAGAGGTTAATAATTATAATAATAATAATTTATAGCAATTAATAAACCATAACATTGTTTTTTAAATTATTATTGATTGTTATAAAAATGTATTAATAGCTATGAAATGACACATAGACCAGCAGGTGAACAAAATGAAACGTTGCAGTAAATTTGAGTAAATCAGGTGGTCTGGCTGGAGTACAACACTGCGCCTCACAGCTGTAACTGAATTAGATGGTGCTCAGATTCAGAAGCGTATTATAATCCTGACTTGTAAGTGTAATTATTGTGAGTATTTAAAGCTCAGTGTGTGTGTGTGTGCGTGTGTGTGTGTGACTTGGCAGGTGACCGCACAGCAGCTCTGGAAAAAAGTATACAACATCCTGGGAGGAAACCCTCGCAGTACCAGCGCAGCTACCTGCACACGTCGACACTACGAAAAGTGAGATCAGTGAGAAGTTACAGAGATTAAACTCATCTCTTTGTGCCTTTTCTTATTAAACCTGATCTTCCTGTCTCCAGACTCCTTCTTCCGTATGAGTATCACTTAGCTGGATACGGAGACGAGATTCCCATCACACTGCCTCGACAGCGCAAACGCTTCCACCCTGATGATGAGTACAGCCAGGGCTCCAAGCGTGCAGACTTCACACACTTACACCAGTTTAATCAGGTACACACACACGCTGTGTTGCAACACTGCGAAACTGGTCGAACGAGGGAACGCCACAAGTTTTAGTTTTTTATTAGTAATAGTTTTGGATGCAATAATGATAAAAACACAAAAACAAAAGTTTAAAGGCATACAAAACAAAAACATTATGGTTAATTTAAAAGTTACTTATAAATTATCAACCTATCTACTTGTCAACCAAAAAACATGAAACATTTTCGTCTCATATTCAATACAGTATTTTGCAGAGGATATGAAATATTTACAAAATACACAGTTAATATAAATAAATAAACGTTGATTTATTAGTTTATCTATTAATTTAATTTCTTTAGGTAATTGTTCAATTATTATTTGCTATTCCTTATTTCATTCATCTATCAATTTGATTGTTAATAAAGTGATTTATTTAAGTAATTTGTCAATGCAGCGATTCAGTGTATATTATAATATAATATAATATAATATAGTATAATATAATGTAATATAATATTTATTTATGCATTTTATTTAATAATTTAAATATGTTTTTCCTTATATTTCCAACTTTTCTGCTTTTTTAAATTTAATTATATTGGTTCAAATACTGATTCATTCAATTATATAGGCTACCTAAATATTAATTATTTGTTTTTTGTTTGTTTGTTTGTTTCCCCACAATTTAATTAATTTAATAATTTACATTTTATTTTATTATTTATCTAAATTTTATTTTTATTATTTTTATTATTATTATTATTATTATTATTATTATTATTTAACTTTTATCTAAATTTGATTTCTTTATTTATCTATTAATGGAAACTGACAAATCAGCTAAGTATTTCTTCATTTGTTTATTTCCTCTTTGTTTATTCACACACATGTTCTTGTTATACAGTACCTCCCACCTGGTCCCGTATCTCTACCGAGCTACTTGGCCGTGTCCCTGCCCTCCACCCCATCCCTCAGCTCTCCACTTTACAGTCAGCCCATGATGTCCTACATCTCTCCTTCACCAGCGGAGACAGGAAATGTTAAACAATCACTGGAGTTCCTGCGTCACCTCGCTGAGGAGTACAAATCATCTTCAGGATGGACGGAGCCTCTGAACCTCAGCAAGAAGCAGGGCAGAGTGGAGACATCCAGCAACATGCCATCATCTTTCACACCCCCCACAACGAAAAAGAAGGAACCAAAGTTTTTAAATGAAGCCCCTCCACTTCATCAAGGGGATCAGCCAGGAATCTGCGACGCTTCACCTCCTGCACAAATAGTCCAAAATCAGAATATCAGGGATGAATCCCATGTGATCAACCTCACGTCTTCTTGCTCCAGCAGTCCAAACTTGTGGAATGTGGCTGCAAATTCCACTCCTCCTTCTCCTCCTTCTCATCCTCCTCCTCTTCCTCCTCCTCCTCATAGGCCAAATTACCCCAACACAGTCCAAACCAAACACACACCACAAAAAAGTCTGCAAGTACCAGTGTCCAAATCAGGATCCTCTGCCCCATCTCAGCTGAGCCCAGGACCCATAAGCCCCACTTTTCCACTAGACCCATATGCAGGTATGGAGATCCAAATCCCATTTTCTTTGCTGCAGAATTTGATCAAGGAAGGTCTCATTTTGAACACAGCATCTAATCAAAATCATGTACCAAGATCCAAGCCCATCGAAACTCCTTCATTGCCTGAAAGAATGACCACTGAAACTAATGCTGATCAACCTGCAGATCTGAGCATGAAGAACCAAGTGAGAAACATCTACAAGTGTGACATCAGCATGAATGCTGGCGGGAGCGCTAATGAAAGACAGGCAAATGAGAGCAAACAAATTCCTGTGAGGTCCTTACCTGAACCTGCCAAGTTTCCTTTTTATAGTCATGGTTCTCACCTTAAATCCCCTCAAAGAGGTTTTCAGGGGCAGCAAATGGGCATCAAGCAAGTTCCTTCTGCTGCTGTGAGGATCCCAGACCTACCAGGCCTCAAATTCCCAGTGTACAGTAAGGATGCAGCCCAGATTGGAGCCATGAACTCTGGCATGATGTTAGAGAAAACAATAGTCAGTCCCTCAATGGTTAAAGTGAAATCAACCCCTTCATCCTTTGTCCAGCTCAATCCAGAGCATCTGAAACTCCTGTTTTCAAGCTCACCATTTAGACTTGAGAGTGGAAAAATATGCTTATAACCTCAAATTATATATTTTTAAATCTGTTATATTTAATAAACCAGTTAGCTCTCTGGTTGAAATGAACCTTTCAAATGTTTGATACTGTTTTGCTACTGGATCAGCTATCAGAACCAAAATTGACTGAGATTCAGGACACAGTTTTGAGCATTGCATCATTTGCAATTATATGAGAAACTATTTAGCAAGGGTTTGCCCTTTTGCCCCCAAGACATTTCTTTAGATTTTATAGCAACAGCTATTTTAAAATTTGCAGCTAATCTCATTGTCATCTCAATGGTGAACAATTTAAACAATACTGATTGAAATTGAGGTCCAAAAGCAGTTTACCTGCTTGTATAGGCCATCACATTATTATGGCTTTGTGATTAAGAACAAGAATTTAAATAAAGCGTAGAGCTACTTTAGACAGAAACACACTGACCTGGCCATCACTAGAAAAAAATTAAGAAAGTAAGGTAAAGTTCTCTATGAATTTTCAAAGTGTATGCTGGCAGGCAGCAATTATGTTGGATTAACACTATAAAGTTCTCAAATAGCACTTAAAACACCCTGAAGGATCTTAAGGAGCTATGTATATATATATATGTTTTATGTATATGTATATGTTTTAAAAAATCAAGCGCTTTTTGATTATCTGATTATTGATCCAATATACTGTAAAAGACTTATACTGTAAAAGACTGCTTAAACACTTTTAGAACAAAGGGAGGTACATTCTTCCTGAATGTCATGAATTGTACATTTGCGAGACTCAGAAGTCCTCATGTTGGCAGGCCAAACTTCTTTAATAAATATAATAAAAATGTTGATGTTTTTTGTTCTTTAAGGATTATAAAAATCAGGAATGAGCTGCCTTGTAATAACACGCTTGATAAACTGTGAGCACTAATTTGTAATAAAAAAACACACTTGTGTGCCAAATGCACAATTATTTCTAGCACTGTGGCACAGTTCTGTTATCTTTATGTATTTTTTGTGTGTTTGTTTAATTATTTTACAGTGCTGTTTTTTCACATCTCAGGATATAATATGATGTAGGAAGCTTAAAACATGTTGAGTTGAAGCTTTAAAAACATTTGTTATATTTTATTTTCATATTAAGGAAACATAAATAGACATACATTCCTGAATGAGAATGTGTTTTTTACTCTTGTAAATATCATATATTATTAATTTTTTAAGAAATTTTATCAAATTGTAACCTGATAACTGTATATGTGAAATTTTTGGTGATTGTTTTTATAACATTATTGGATTTCTGTAAGTAAAAAGTCTTGAATTTTCTAAACCTGAAAATAAAGCTCTTTTTAAATTAATCTTAACTGTTATTTCTTTTTAAACCTCTTTCCCACATACACATTTTGCAATATTTTAAAACCTGTTACACTAGGCCCTGTCATAGCTTGGCAACCTGCCCAGGGTGTACCCGCCTGACGGGATTGGCTCCAGCCTCCCAGTGACATTTAACGGATAAGCTGCATAGAAAACAATATGTAACATTTATATAACATCTTTCACAATCCCAAGGTCAATTTACATGGGGAGGAAAAAATAACATATATATAGATATATATCTTTAAGCAGACTAAGCATTAAAGGAGGGAGCGAAATATCCATAGAAGAAAAAAGTCTTTAATTCTACATTTCAGTCTACAAACAATTTAATTTTTTTTATAAAAAGACTTTTGGAAGGATGGATGCATGGATGGAGAATGGGTGCTAGACTAGGTGAGGTGTTAGCTCATGAATACACTTCATAAGAATTTGCACAGAAGTATAACACTTGAACAAAGCCGGCCAACACCCTAATATTTCTCATAGCATGATTCCGGACAAACCACCTTTCAGTATCATACGTTTGCCTTTGTTAAGAGTCATGTCTGTAAATAACAGGAGCATGCTTTTTTAAGCTCATAATTCAAGAACGTCTTTGTCTTACAAGAGAATTGTAAGTCTATAATTTCTTCATTGTTGACTGTAGCGCAGGTGCAAAACCGTGCAGGCTCGTCCTTGTAACTTAAAATGCTTGCATAACCCTTGTGCTAAATGAAAAAACAAAAGATATGTATTTATATAAGTATAGTATATTTGTATAAAAGATGTATTTATTATCATTATTATAAATAATGAAAGTTGTAAGGAATAAAATGAGTGACGGGGTGCTGTGACGAAGCACAGTTACTGATACCACCCCAAAGCTGATTATTTTCATATAACAACAGCTCTTTACCACAGCAAGTTGCCAACAATTTTTTATTTGTTAAAGATTGATAGATCATACTTTTATCTGTTACATTTAATGTTTAGGAACATCTTTAAAACAAGTTAGTTCTACTTAAAATTTAGGCTATAGGAACTATAAACATTTGTTCCCTCACCATAAGACTAAATGAATATAAGAATTAGAGGAAAGTAGATGTGTCTGTCTCGTTGCAGTATCAATTTTGGGTTTTCCCCTAGTTTTTTTCCCCTGGTATTTGTTCTAAGTATGCAGGTGACTTATGATTTTATCAGGAGGTGAAAAATCCGCATTCCTCAGAGTTTTAAATATAGCTCTACAAACTGGTCTAACAATACCTGATCATAAGGAGAGGAAAAGTACTTAGAAATTCTACTTCTGTGATAGACAATCTGTCAAGAAAAAGTGAATGTAAAAAGTTGCCACTTGTAAATATACTTATTTAACTTATTATACTTATAATTTATAGTATAACGTATTATACTACAAGTATTTTTTTTTAAAGGTAAATGTTATTTAAGAAATCAACTTTAATGTCATGATTTTATGTGAAAACTAAATTGGATTACTTATCTAAAAGTGTTATAAGCAACTACGGAAGCCCAAAGGTCAAAGATTTACATAGTTTATTCAGCCTGTTTTCTCGTGATCTCGAGCTATTTATGCCATTATTTGTTTTGCCTTCTCGTGATCTTGAGTTATTTTTCTCATTCATTCTCGAACATCATTTTCCTGTGATAAGGACATAATTTTCTCGAGATCACATTAAAACAATTTCGCATTATGCTGTGATAATAAGAAAAACTAAATTGTTATCAGGAGAAAACGGGCTAAATAAAAAATGTGTAACTTCATGGCCTCTTAGGGCCCCCGATGCTGTCCAATGAATAACAATAAATATCTTGTAAATCATCAATAGTTAGCATTAAGTGGAATTTGATTTCCTGCCTAGCTAATCACATTAGCTGCTGGAATTTATACTAGTCTAACCGGGCATTAATGAGGAAAACAGGCAAATTTAGTTAAAATAATCGAATTAATGTTACAAAATTAACAAAACCTTCATCAGCCCACTTTCAAATCAAATGGAGTTCATGCCTTCTGCAGAGACGAAGTGGAGACCTCACATTTTATCTTTGCTTACTCCAGCCTTTTAAAACATTTTACTGAGGCAGGACCAGGGGCACTCATCCTTTCTTCATTTCTTTCTTAGTAATTCATTATCTGCTTGAGTTACTCGAGAATCGTCCACTTTGAAAACAAGAAGGATTCAAATGCTCTGCATCGTTATACCCAGCAGTGCATGAAAGATGATTGTGAAAGTCCTCCAATGAATGTGCACAGAGGTAATGTGTCAGGTTTTGTGTGTGTGTGTGTGTGTGTGTGTGTGTGTGTGTGTTGATTCTAGAGCTTTGATAATGAGAAATGTGCTCAGGAAGTCAGGGTATGGAGGCATTTTATGTGGCATAGTTCATCCGTGCATTTTATAGGGCCTAGTGTCAGAGACATAGGGGCAGTGTAAGATACAGGACTATAACCCTAGGTAAGTTGTGAAACCTTTAAGCACAGTAATTTTAACCTTATCACATGCTGTGCTGTGTACTGGTGCTCAGTGTACTGTGTGTCACTCAGTTCAGTGCCGTTGTGAGTGATGAAGTGATAGCAATGATAATTCATTATAAATATTTTCATGTCAGCAGGTGTTATGTGCCATGCTCTTCATTGCCCTTCATTCCTCCAACTCGCACGTTTGTTCGTCCTAATCAGGAACTTTATGCAGCTTCACTCAAACATAGATGTAAGATACAATATAAACTCACTGTACTCATCTGAGTTGAGTAAATATTTCTTTTGTGATTATAATCTGTCTTTGTTTATTATTTGATTATATAAATATTGACAACTATGGCTCAGTTTAAAAGCAAAGAAAGAAATGAGAAAATATTTAATTCAAAAGAAATTTTGAATGAACTTTCAGTGCTGCTTTTTTTCCCATCCATCCATCCATTATCTATAGCGCTTTATCCGTCTGGGTCGTGGGGAAGCTGGAGCCAATCCCAGCATCTTGG
>JAQQZU010000011.1:21876336-21887435 GCA_030068025.1 Parauchenoglanis punctatus
AGAACATGTCTGTCTCTGGGGGGAAAAAACACACACACACACACACACACACACACACACACACACACACACACACAAAGAGAGAAAATGACTTGAGTGTAGACATCCTGCATGATAAAGTGTCCAGATGATGCTTATGTTCACACCTCGGTTGGACCAGGGTTTGGTGTAAGTGCCTTTCCTAAAGCTGGAGTAGGTGGTGGTGGAGCCGCGCTCGAATATCGGATCTCTTTCCGCCACCGGATTCGGTCCCTTCATCCTCAGCACCTGTACGGTTAAACTACACAAACACAAAACACAAAGTTACATCAATTGTGCTCTTGTGACACCTTCAGGAGAGAGGAGTTTACGCTTTGCGTTTCGTCAAGAGAGAGAACAGGAACGAACTCGTTTCGCAAACATTCCACAACGTTAATTCTTTAATAAGTAAAAAACTGTTGCCAGATTGCCATGGTAAGAGTAATTCCGCTTCATCACATCACACGGTTGCTGATTATTTTCCTATATCAGCTCCACACATGCTATTTTATTCCTTATATAAAGCAGTCGGTCTCTAACATCTTACCTTTCCTCATCTATGATGAGAGATCCGTCCTCGGCCACCTTCACTCTCGGAGCCAGCATCGGTTCCTCCTCCTCTCCTCCTCGCTCCTCCTCTTCCTCTTCCTCTGCTGCGTTCGCTTCCACAGCTGGCTGGACAGCTGGACTGGAGAAGAAATGCTCAGGTCAAAATTGTGATTTACATTCAACTGCTTTTATTTCAGGTACTGTGTGAGAATCGTTACTCCTCAATCATAGTGCTCTGATTCTACACAAACAAGACTAAAAAATAAATATATACACAATAAAACAGTTAGATATTGGAGCTCAGTATGAGATATTGCTCAGAAACTCGTACGCTGCTTTTGGAGAAGGAGGAAAATCCGTCTCGGCTCTCTGCTCATCGTCAGAGTACGACCTGCAAAGACCGAGAGCCAGAACTTAGAAAATTAAACAGCGTGTAAAAAGGCATGGCCGTCGTGCTCGTCAGCTATAGCGAAGGAGGTGTGGCCTGTGTGCCTGAAGGGGGCGTGGCCAGAGCTCTTACTTCATTGGGTTAGTATCTGGTAGGTAGTAGATGAGCTCTCTCATGGTCATTTTTGTGTGATCTTTTGTTTTTTTACACTCGCTAGTTCCAGTCTGTGGTCTGTGGTGCTTCTCCTTCTTCTAAAAAAAAGTACAAAGAGAAGATACATTACTAAAAATGACATCAAATTAAATATTCATTATGAAATAATATACTAAAAGAATCTTCTGACCGATTGATGATGATGAATCATGAAACCAGTCAAATGTCTCAACAAGAACGTAACGCAAAATCAAGCTAGAGACAGAAAGACAGGGGAACACTTACTTTTTCTTTATTCATCTCTTTCCTGAGAAGCTCTCGGAGTTTTCTGGCCCGTGCTAACCTGAGACGGTCCCCGGGGTCGTTCAGGGTCCTCAGGGCCAGGGGGACGTGCTGCTGTGGTTTCTTACTCATTACTGCAGAGTTGAGGTCACCTCCATCCTGCACGACAGGCTCGTTCTGCGACTCAGAAGCCGGCGCTGGGTCAGAGTGAACTTCTTCAGCGCGGCAAGCAGACTCTGCTGCTGCATCCTGAGTGGCTGATTGGGACTCAGCCTCGTCCAGTCTGATTGCTGATGTCTCTACGTCGTCCTGAGTTGGAGTTACAGGTTTGGGTTTCCTCCTCTTTGATTTGCCATCTGATGGGGCGAGTGGAGCAGGGGGCAGCTTTGGGGCAGGTTCTGGGGTAGATAAGGCTTTATCAGGGGTAGGTTCTGTGGTCATTTCAGCTTTCGTGGGAAATCTAGAGGTCCTTGACGTGTTGCGGACGGATGAAGAGGGCAGTTTGGGGGCAGGAGATCGAAGTGATTTGGTGGAGACAGGAAGCGGTCTTGATGCGGATTCCTGAGTCGATTCATGTTTATCAGGTGATTCAGAAACATCAGAGGAGGTGTGGGTGGAGGAAGGGGGTACTTCAGGAGTAGATTTGGTTGGAACAGGAGATTTTTGGGGCTTAGAGGAGGTGAGGGTGGAGGTTGGAGTACTTCTGGGTTTGTTGATATTGGGCAGGACACTAAAGCGCTTCCTCCTCGTAGATAAAGAGCTGCTGGATGCACTTTGGCCTGCCACATCCCTTTAAAAATAAAATTAACAGACACATCAAGTGATGAAAAGATTGAACCTAAACCTGTTTTTATTTTGAAAAGCCTAAAAAAAAGATGCTTCCTCAGTAAAAGCCTTTGTTTTGTTTTGTTTTGTTTTTAAATAAAAAAAAAAAATCCTGACTGTTTTAATTTTTCTTAACCAATCAGTTTTCAATGAAGAAAACTCCTTAAATCATGTGGCCTATATTACAATGGACATTATTAATTCTATTAAAACTAGTGACTTGAATGAGGCCATTATGGGCTTATCATTCATTTGTGTGTATTTATGTAGGATAATAATTGAGTGTGTGTGTGTGTGTGTGAAATAGAGCTACAGTGTTAACAGTAATGAGTAATAAGTCGCCAGTTACTCACGGTGCGTTCACACTGAGCCCTGCCTGGCTGGTCACGTCACTGCTCTGGCTTCCTGCGTTACCATTTGATTCCACGGCCGCGACAGTAGAAGCAGCTTTGACTTCAGCGATGATCTCCTGACCTCCAGCTTTGAGCCCTGCATCATTGCTGAGATCAGCAGGAGTCTCATTCCCCCGAGGAGTTTCTCGAGGCGTCGCTGCAGCTCGGCCCGTGGGCTTCACGTTGGGCCGCACGCTGATCCTCGACCTGCGGAGCATCCTTACCTGCTGGGAAGTACAAACAAAATAAATAACAGAACTTGCTGAATAACGTAATAATAATAATAATAATAATAATAATAATAAAAATTCTTCAATTTAAGAAAAATCTGAAAAGACCAAGATCATGATTTCCCAAAAGAAAGACAAAATTATAAAAAGAACAAAAAAGCACTTAATTAAAGTACCTGTGCATAAAACTACAACAAAGATAATAATAATAATAATAACAATAATAAAGAAACACTGAATGATGGTTAGAATTAAACAAAAAAAATTATCTTGACGGAAATTAATATTTTAACCTAATGTAGTAATAAAAGGAAGAGATTTTGTTCAGGACTGATTGCTGAATACTCTGACTTGATAGAAAAGTCATGCAATTTCCAGCAACTTCACTTTACAATCTGCAGCAGAAACAAAACTATGTGCTAAAAACCTTTTGCTTTGTTATTCCTTCTGCATATTTCCTATTAAATTCGATCAAACTCTGATCAATTTAACGCCGAGATTATGAATCTGTCATTACTGTCATCTTCTAATGATTATATTAAAGATAATGTCATGCTGTCACGCGCAGAAATAAATAAAAGACTGAAAGACAATAAAATTTGTAGACTATAATATTTAAAGTATAAATTCACCAAATATATTAAATTGTTTATTTAAAAAAAAGCACATTTAGTTTATTTCATAATAACTGTTATATTCTGGCGGTGTTATTTTTTTTAAAAGCTAACTCAGTTAGCTGCTAATCGTCTAGCTACTTTGTGGAGACAGCAAACTAATTTTCTAAAAGTAGGCTTGATACATAACGCAAGTCAAAATTATTAATACATTTAAATGGCTTACTTTATTCTGAATATATTTCTGTTATAACATCCATTTATCAGGGATTTAAAAAAGCAGGAGGTTTACTGCACTTTCCGACAGCACTGCGTGAACACGGCCATCATAAAGCGATGTTTAGAAACGTCATTTCCGGTTTCTGCGTGTCAATTGGGTTGTGCTCCAAATAGTGGTTTTTTCCCTTAATTATATAATATCTATATAAGTAGATATAAGGTATAAAAAAATAGCATTTGTATAACTCTTGAGTGTATCTCTACGTTTTATACAGCATGTACATCCTGCATATACTCAACAGAATAGCTAGAGAAGAAAGCAGGCTAGCACACTCGCTAGCGTCGCTAGCTAGCGTCAAACAGAACACTATCGGAACACAGCCCTGAAATCGTCATTTCCGGTTGCAAGACATGTCTGAATCTTCACATTGTGCTGTTAGTGAAGCTTGCACTCCGGATTCAGGTGAAGTATCAACTCAGGAAGAAGATCCTGAAGGTTTTGCAGATTTATCCGAGCTGCCTGTCGAAGTTAGCGAGAGAAGACCGACTTGTCTACGATGCTGGTGAGGTTTTTGTCTGTTTTATTATTCTTCCAGCTAGCTAGCTAGCTAATTGACTAGCATGGTAATGTTACCTGAATACAGGTGTTAATTATTCAAGCATTTGTACTGAGGTTGCAGGTGAAGCTGAATAAATGAGATGTTTCTCAGCTGTTTTGTGCTGTTAAAAAAAAAAAAAAAAAAAAAAAGGGACAAGAGCTGTGGTGAAATCAGCGTCACATAGAAAGTAAGTCCATTCTGCAGTTGTAAGCAGTCGCTGATCTCCTGTCAGCTTGAGTGTGTAACCTCTTTATAACGCTTCTAACCTCTACAGAGCATAAACGTGTTGATTAACTTCATGTACAGCTTCATCTTTGACTGTTACACTGCAGACTTCTGCCGTAAATATAAAATAAACATCTCCTTCCAGAAAACTTCAAACTGGCAAATTGCTGTGGTGTTAGGGGAATAAAACACTTTGGAAAATAATCCGTTAACGCTTTCCTGGTGGCAGCAGTAACTCCGCTTCGTCCCTGCGTCGTCACTCCGGAGTTTTCTTAACATCAATGTGTAGTGTTTACCTTTTGCATTTCCTGTTTGCTAATCCTGTTTCCCGCTCCTAGCCGTCCGGTGAAGGTGTGTCTGTGTCCGTTTCTCCCCGCCGAGCTGCTGGACGTCTCTACCTGCCTGTACATCGTTCAGCATCCTGCGGAGGTCAGTGGTTTTTCCCCACAGCATCACATGGAACATGGTTCTGTATCTCACACACAGTTCAATTCATGCATGATCGGGTGTGTTTGGTCTTCACTAAAATCCAAACTGCGCTGAGTTTGTGTGTCCTATATTGCTGTGCCGCCCCTCAGGAGAGTCGAGTGCTCCGTACCGTTCCCCTGCTGGCCGCCTGCTTACCTAAAGGCAAATGCAAAGTCCTGATTGGAAGACGGTTTAGTGAAGAGAGGTACGTCTCCTCACACTTATCCTCGAGTTATTCTCTGTCGTAATGACGTGTAGTAATCCTGAAGCTCTTCCTCTTCTCAGACACGCCGAGTTAGCCGCCGTGTGCAGAGACGCGCGCACCCTCGTCCTGTATCCCGGATCCGACGCCGAAAACCTGGAGGACATGGAGGTGGACTTCACTGCGACTCCTCACAACGTCATTATTATAGACGGCACGTGGAGCCAAGCCAAGGACATGTTCCTCAGAAATGCTCTGTTCCGCTTACCCAAACAGGTACGGCAGAACTGACACTGGAGACTCCTTCCGTAAGTGTCCAGTAAACGTCTCCTCACAGAATCAGCTATTACACACAGCTTTCTTTTTCAGTGTTCAGCGCGCACGTCGCAGTGAATGAGCTGTTACTGGGGAAACGGTAATCTGAGTTGTCAGAAACTTTTAAAGATGCGTGTTTTGCAGGTGCAGTTAAACAGCGCCCCCTCCAGTCAGTACGTGATCCGCACTCAGCCCACCAACATGTGCCTGTCCACACTCGAGTGTGCTGCTGTCACGCTGTCCATTATGGAGAAAAACCAAGCCATACAGGAGGTGGGTAGGGAACACGGGTGACCCTGTCAGGCCCAGGTCAGGGCTTCTGCAGCGACGCAACAAACCTGAAGCGTTCGCATGGTGTCTTAAAATCACTGAGGTTCCACTAGGAAGTAGTAAACTAGACATCGTACGAGTTAAGATCTTACCTGTAGAGGAAGAGAGAAAGAGAGCGCTCAGTGCAATGCTCGCTCTACTGAGTGATAATGATCAATCACATCCTGTGTGCAGGTTCTTCTGAGGCCTCTGCGAGCCCTGTGTTCATTCCAGCTGCAGCACGGCGCTCAGGTTCACCACAGCAAAGAGCACCTGCTGAAGAGCGGCCTGTACGACAAACCCCTGCCCAAAAACAAGCGCAAGATCAAGAGGATGCAGAAACTCCTCACCAACCAGGACGTGTGAGTGCGACCCGGACGTCCGACTGTCCGACTGTGACCGGAACACCCGACTATCCAACCAGGACTGGGACGTCTGACTACCCGTCTCTGGCCGAAACCTCCGACTGTCCTCACAGAACCGATACATTCGACTATCCGACCACGACCGAGACGCCCGACTCG
This sequence comes from Parauchenoglanis punctatus, assembly GCA_030068025.1. NCBI lineage: Eukaryota > Metazoa > Chordata > Actinopteri > Siluriformes > Auchenoglanididae > Parauchenoglanis > Parauchenoglanis punctatus. Next base: position 21,882,649 of record JAQQZU010000011.1, read on the forward strand.
CTGCCGACATCCAGAATGTCAGACTGTCCGACTACGACCCGGAGGTCTGATCACAAGCAGGACGTCTGATTACGCGCCTACAGCCAGAACTAATGATGTGTGTATGACGACGAGCACCAGAGCAGAAATGTACCCCGGGTTGTTAAATATTTAACTTCTGTAGGTTTCTTTTTGTGTTAAGATGTTAATGGAGGTTTTGTTTACTGCTGGAACACTAAACTACAGAGTTCATCACTGGCAACATCTGCGCCTGCAGTTAAATACTGGAAAACCCTTCGAAGGCTTTTTCTATCTTTTAAGTGCGGAGATTTTTGTTGTTGTTGTTGTTGTAGCGTATTCCCTCAAGAACGGACAGGAACGTCCGTGCTGAAGCTGGATCAGTAAGTCTAGCCCATATGACGGATAAATCTTTTGCTGTATGATCATTTTAAAGTGCGTACACTCTTCTGACACCAGCTGGTCTTAACATCACTAAAACTCGCTGCTTCTGTGGATTGTGTTTCTCACTGTTGTGTTCTGTAAGATTGTTTTTTTAAAGTGTAGAATTCTGCATCGTTTTGGTGAATTTTGCTGGAATAAATGATTTGATAAGGATTTGTGTTGTGAATATTCCCTTTCATCAAACATCCCAACACTTTTTAAGCAACATAGTAATACCTCTGAAATCAAATAATATCTCTGACAATGAAGAGATAGAAATGTTTACACCTCTTGTGATATTTAACTAGTTAGTATTATTGACCATGTTTATCAGAGCTTGATGTTATTAAATTAATATGTTAAAATATTTTATATATACAAAAATATGTACACACACACACACACACACACATATCTGGTAACGTGCCAGCTCATGAAATTAAACTTAATTGGTAATTATTCAGAAAATACAAACAAGCCGTGTGTTTCGGTATAGTGCAAATAACGCTAGAAAATATTACAAATTAGGCAAAACTTAAACTTAAAAAAAAAACTTTAAAAATATAATTAAAATACAAAAATAAAACTAAAATGCATTTTTATCAATATGTTTGATACAATAATAAAAAGTTGATCTCGTGCATCAAACCTTTCCACGGCATGCAGAAGTATCTGGAACCTACTGGGTCGTCTCACATTTTTTGGGTATGAAATTTGTTGTTTTATTTTTAGCCTGTGTTTATAACTAGCCTGTGTGACTTCCATAACAATGTAAATGCATTTGAACAGTTTTTAGGCTTTTGTTGTTGTTTATCAGCCTACAAATGTTTACTAGTTTTAAGAAAAGATGAAATTTAAGGATCATTGCAAAAATACTGCACTTGTTTATATAATATTCATAATATTCACCCCTTAAAATAATAATAATTGTTCAATATACAAATATTTATACGAGAAGTAACGTTTTACATGGCTTTGAATTAAAATTAGGGTAAAAAAAAAAAAGTAGAGATAAAGGGAAAATCAAGAGAATTCACTTTTTCTTTCTTTTCTTTTTTTCTTATCAGTATGAATTTACTTCCGGACGTTGGGCCGAATAACGGATTTAATCCTTGTTTCTGTCGCCCTCTAGTGGACCAGCGCCGTGTTGCAGTTTGCTCGCGTGACCAAAAACCATCCGACGAGGTGTTTCACCAATCAGCTAATAGATTTCAATAACATGCGTGAGGACGAACGAATCAGCAATCAGGATGCACGTTCGTGGGCGGGACGTTTGATTTTGATTGGCTGTTGGCGTAACTGTCGAAAAACACGGATCTGTAATTGATTCATGTTTGACTTTTAGTTAGATTCACGATATAAATAGCGAATAAATATGCATTTGTAATAATTAATTAAAAAAAAGATTGAAAGAAGATTAATCAAGTGATCGAGCTAGATTTCAGATAAAGGTATGTACCGTTAATGTGGATTAAAACTTTATCAGACGTGATTCATGGAAATGATTCATTTGAATCATTTTGACCATCACTGTTTACGTGTTATTTCTGTTCTAACACACCTGCACTTCATTTATCATCATCAACTCATTAACACGTTCATTATGGTGTTAAATACACTGTAGAGAAAGTGTTAAAGATGCTAATATATAATATAACATCACAGCATTACATAATCAAGAGGAAAGTTCAGGTTAAAGTTCAGGATTTGACTCTTACTTCTGCATGGATTTGCCCTGTTCTAGTTTTCTCCTTCCTGCTTGTTTGTATCTTGCTGCTTTCATTTTCCTTCAGTAATCCTCCACTTCTGTTTCTCAGGATTGTCATGGGCAGTTTGCCGGACGTCCCCGAGCTGAGAACCCGGCTGGAGAACACTCTGATATCTTACCATGATCTGGAAGAGAAGGAGTGGAAAGTGGCAAAGAAATCGGTTTGTATTTTTGTTTTCATACTTATTTATTTGCAGAATAATAATCACATGTGGATCATCCTTGATGTGTGGCTTTTACTGATTTGTTTTTCTGGATCTTTGACACTGAGTGTTGTTGAAGTTTGATTCCTATAACACATTTATTCTTCTTATACAACAGCAATTTGCCTACTAGTAAAATTGGACATTTTTTTAAGTGAAAAACAATACATACTTTTTATCCATTAACATGTCAGTATAACAAGTTGTCACTTACGTTATAGCAGCTATAAACAGTCATTCTCTCTTTTTTCTCTCTCTTGAAGTTGATAAGACAAAAAAAACGCATCTTGTCATGTTACTAAGAAACCGCAAAGCAGTGTAAACTCCCCGTAAAGCTTTAGCTCTGACTGTTACACAGCGCTGACACAGGCGACTCCTTCAAACGGGACACACACACACTTCTCCTTACAGAAAACTTCTCCATATCAACGATTACACATGGTTTTTATTTAGTTTATTGTCAGTGGAGCGTGCGCTGTACACGTCCCTGTGAATGAGCTGTGACTTAGAAATGATAAGGTAGAGCGAGCGCATTAATATAAAGCTGCGCTGCTGTCCGAGCCGCAGTTAGAGAGAATTAATCACCACATTCTGACCAATCAGAGTGCAGGACTCAGCAGCGGCGCTGTGGTATAAAAGGTGATAACTATGAACAGAATAGTTTGAAACATTTCAGAAGTACAAAGAGAGTGAGTTCAGCAATGCAAGATTAATTATTATTATTATTATTGTTATTATTATTATTATTGTTACCTCAGTCCTTCATTCTGTTGAACAGGAATTGTACATGTCAACTGATTATTCTTCTCTTTACAGAAAGACGTCACCGTTTGGAGGAAACCTTCCGCAGAGTTCAGCGGCTTCCTGTGAGTCCATCGTCTCAGTTTGTGATTCACTGAGCTGAAAGTGAGGCCTTAAAACATCAACCAAAAGCTCTGCTCGTGTAGACAGGAAGCCGGTGCGACTCCGCCCACTACAGTACCGACTCTGCGTGTTAGCCGTGTCCTCATTACTGACTCGCGCTACTTTCCAAGTTAAAGAGGAGAGGAGAACTAAATAAATGAGAAGATTTCTGATCTGGTTTAAGGGACTGTGCTTGGTACTGGGCACGCCATCACGTAAAGTCCTGATCCAGTAAAGTGGTGACAAAAGGTTCCTGGGGGCTGGAAATGAACTTGTAGATGATTGAACAGCGGTGATTTCTGTCTTCGTTGCTCGTAGCTGCAGTTCCTCTGTACGTCTGTACAATGTTCTGACAGCGACAGCTCATGCTTTGTCATGGCCGTGACACACACATCACACATTATTTGGCATTAAATCAGAGCGGATGAGCTATTCTTGTTGTAATCAGGGTTATTTTGCGTTAAATTTGAATAATAGTGACTGGTTTAAATGGCATTATTTGCTCGTATAATAGCTGAGATTTGAACCTTGCGTGCAGGTATAAAGTGGAGGGCCTGGTGATGGAGAAGCCGTGCAGGATCGTGGACTACATTCGGCCGGGACCGTACCGCTTACAGTGGGACAGCCTGATGACCACGATGGACATCGTACAAACTCTAGACAAGGTTAAAAACATAATTTAACGTCGTGCTTAAAAAGATGCTTAATTTAGTGTCCTCGCCTCTCTCTGTCACACGACATCCACCAGACACTGAATGCCAAAATTACTGAAATATAATTATATAATCTCTAAAGTAATAAGTAAAAAGTAAGGATCAAACTTTTGGAATTGATTGCAGTTTGGGTTAGTGTGGTGTTACGTGTGTGTGTGTGTGTGTCGCAGGCGTGTTGTGTGATGCGCTACACCACTGCAGGACAGCTGTGGAACATCATCGCTCCTCGGGAGTTTGTGGATTTCTCCTACACCACTGAGTATCAGAGTGGCCTTCTGTCCTGCGGTGAGAAACGCTTACGTTCTACATTAGCACGGGATCTTATCTGCTTTTAACACTCTCACAAACATCACCAACATGTCACGTGTGTGTGTGTGTGTGTGTGTGTGTGTGTGTGTGTGTGTGTGTGTGTGTGTGTGTCAGGTGTGAGTGTGGAGTGTGAGCAGCGGGAGCAGAGCTGTGTGAGAGGTTATAATCACCCGTGCGGTTGGTTCTGCGTTCCTGTTGATGGCAGTGAAGTCGACAGCGCCCCCTGCAGTCTGCTCAATGGATATATCCAGACCGACCTGAGGGGCAACATCCCACAGTCTGCGGTGGATATCGCCATGGCAACCTCACTCATCAACTTCTACTCAGACCTCAGGAAAGCACTCGCGACCTAGACCTCACTCTCTCTCTCCCTCTCTCTCTCTCTCTCTCTCTCTCACTCTGTCTCTCTCTCTCTCTCTCTCTCTCTCTCTCTCTCTCTCTCTCTCTCTCTCTCTCTCTCTCTCTCTCTCT
>JAQQZU010000011.1:21949526-21972143 GCA_030068025.1 Parauchenoglanis punctatus
CCGATCTCCCCATCCCCAAACTACCACATCCCCAAACTGCCCCATCCCCAAACTACCACATCCCCAAACTGCCCCAACCCCAAACTACCACATCCCCAAACTGATTTAAATATTTCAAACTGAAAGAAAAGAAAATTATTAAAAGAAAGAAAGAGAAACCACCATTCTGGTCTCGCTGCCTCAGAGACTTGGAGATTTGGCACTCTGCTCTCTCTCCATAGTAACTGCAACATGATTGGGGGGCGCGCACACACACACACACACACACACACACACACACACACACACACACACACACACACACACTCCTGAACAGCTGGAGGCACACCAGTACCTCTGGACGCTTCATCACTGGGGGTTTTTTCTGAATAAAACTGTTTTATGGCTGTTTTTATTTGTGCATTTCACCTGAACAGAACCGCTGCAGTTCCCAGTCCTGCTCCTTTTCCTGTACAAGTGCGTGTTTATCTCTGCAGTTATTAAAACAGCTTTAGTACTATTTTATTTTTAACAAGACAAATAAATGTTGAGTAAATATATAATTGTATAGTATAATATGAATGTAAATATTACGCAAACAAGTGAATATGTGTTTATGTGCGTGTTCATTCATCTTCATGATCTGTGTTCAGGCCAGAAGCCGCGTGGTGTTAATGAGTCAGTAGTCATTTGTTTACAGAATTCTGGGAAACAGAACCAAGAATAATTTGTGAGGAGAAAATAACACAAAAAAACAGCAACTGCTGGAACAGACAAACAACGGTTCTGTGTGGATCTCTAGCTCGCTGTGTTGATTTTACCTTCTATAAACTAATAATAAACACTTTGTCCAGTAACACACGTGTGTGTGTGTGTGTGTGTGTGTGTGTGTGTGTGTGTTCCATGATCGTTTAAAATTCATTGTGAATGAAACAGAACAGATCGAGTGTGTTCTAGCAGTTTGTCTGGTGAGAAGCTACATAATTGTGACAAGTGGAACATCCAGGACAACAGCAGCGTGTCGATAGGAACTCCACAGAGGAGACAGAGCTGAAGACAAACGTCCGCAGAGAGACAGCACGTGTGTGCGTATGCATGCGTGTGCGTGTGTGTGCGGGTGTGAGTCTAAATCTAAATCACTGACAATGTCCAGGAATTCTCCTTCTATCACTATAGCAACCTGAAATGCCTGCGCACATACCCTGACAAGCTGGGGGTCTGTGTGAGTGTGTGAGTGTGTGTGTGCGTGATCAAAGATCAAAGGTGTGGTGCATCATCTGGTTCATGACACGTCATCACGCACTCATCACACACCCTTCCTGAGGCAGTGAACAGTGGTGTTAAAGTCAATAACAATAATAAAACTCATTCGACTCTGTTTTATAACCCGCCATGTTCCACATTTCTGAGCAGTAAAGAAGTGGGAGGAGTCAAGCGCCCCCTGGAGGCGTATCTACAACATGACGGACAACAAGAACCTGTGTTTTTGTTCCTTACCTTTTTTCTTTGCTGTTTTCTTTGGATTCTAAATTTGAACATCATCATATTATATACTTATTTATCACCATATATTTATTTATTTTTGACAATAAGAACAATAAAAATTAACCATTTAAGCCGTACTTTTAGCCCAAACAAGAGACTTTTCTTTCATTACTACTGAAACTACTCATTCTGGAAGCCATAATAAGAAACGCAGCCTTACGGAGGGCCTGTAATTCTTTTCCATACACAGCTAACTCCTGGAACAGGAACACATTGTTATACTAATCATAGCGTTAGCTTCAGTGAGTTTAACACACACACACACACACACACACACACACACACACTGTTTGATCCTGTGTAACAAGCTGAAGTTAGTGTGTGTACCTGTGTATCCAGCATCATCATCATCACCACCATCCAGAGCTCATATCTCCGTCCTCTTCCTCCTCCTCCTCCCCTTCTTCTTCTTCTTCCTCAGTTCTCGCGGTTCCGTAGAGTTTTAATCCAACCTGTCCTCCAGCAACACTAGGGAACACACACACACTCTCTGGAACACACTCCGGAGTGTAACCAGGGGTCATCAGAGGTCATCTACTCTAAACACATCCAGCACAGTGAGTGTCCGAGGGGGAGAAAGTGCAAAAATCCCGCACTGGTTAGTTTTGTTTTGTTTTTTAACCCTGAGGAGACGAATGAGACGAATATGTGGACGCTCGAGGAAGCACCGAGCTCCAGCTGCACTTCTGCAAAAGTGCTAAGTGGTTAAGTTTCTGTGCTATTCATTAGAGGGTTGTGTGTTCTAACCTCACTGCCACAGAGCTAGTGCTGAGGAAGAACCCTCAGGTGATCAGTCCTGTGCTTTATGTAAACGAACGATAAATGCTGTCAGAAGGTCTGCGGTGCAGCTGTGCTGCTTGTTAAAGAAACCCTGTACGTCTCCATGTACCTCCAGCCAGGTCTGAGTTTCCCTTTAAAGCACGCCCACGTCCACAGCGGCCTGCTCTCGATGCGTCCAGCGTCAGGTGAGAAGCAGGTCAGCGCTCAGGTGTGAGCTCGCTTACGGGCCGCTCTCCAAAAACGCATTAGCAAAAACCCCTTGAACGTGTCCCTTTTTTGGCCTCAGACCCCTGCAAGTGGAAACCTTTAATACAACCCTTTAATTGCAGCCACTCAAAAAAGGCTTTCCTGATATCCAGCCTAGATGAGGTTCAGACATTCAGCGTCAGGTGCAAACAGTGGAGCTCAGGATGCTCCTGGAAATAACGCTAACAGAGGTGTACCTTTAGCTGGAGTCTACCTTTGACCTTTTCTCCTGAGAGTGTACAGGTGATGCTTCAGGATGCAGATCCGTGCACACGAGCCTACAGGATGCACACTACAGGATGCACACTACAGGATGCACACTAGGCCACTCCATAAAGTCTACACAATCCTATAGCAGAAATCACAGTCCCGGTTTAAACGCAGGCGCGTGCGGATTGAATCCGAGATAAAAACAGGTCAGGAGAGACAGGACACAGTGATGATGAGGATGAGGATGAGGATGAAGAAGATGCAGCAGCTTCATCATGCCTGGTTCATCGTTCCCATTTTCTCCGAATCCACGTCGACATCAATAACCACACCACATCACAGCGATCCAGCCCATTTTAAGGCACGGCGCGCGCGTTTGCCCATCTTTTCTCCTTCCTCCAGATTGTGCTGTAATTCCATCTTCTTCTATTTTTGCTTCTCTGACAAAATGGACGGCCTCTGTGCTTCCCCCTCTATCTCTCGAGCTCAGTCCGTTTCCACTCCCTGTTCTTTTTCTCCAGCTCCATTCTCACATCCTTCCCAAATGCATGGAAAAAAAAAACCCACAGGGATGATAAATCAGAGAGAAAGCGCGTGCATCCCGGTGAAAGTCGCCGCTTTTCTTAACGCGGTGATTGAAATAAAACGCACCCAGATCGACGGGCTCGGACTGCACGCGGTATGCGGGGTAGAGAGGCTCAAAACCAGCACGCGCGCCCACATTTGCATACTGAGATTGGCTGGAATGCCTGATAACAGCATGAAAGAAATGAGTAATGAATTACCATTCATATGCAAATGAAGCACGCTGTATGCGGGTGGACCGAGTCAAAATTATAGCTCTTCCTTAATTTGCATACTGAAATCTGATCTGGATGTCTGATATCAAAAAACAGAATAAAACATAATCTAAATTCACATTAATATTGTATTCTGCTGTGGAATAATCTTACCACGTAGAAAAAAGAGAGGATTAATGATAGCATACTGCTTTTGCTATCCTTGCCAATGGGGTGATACTTTTATCTTTTGTACCTTTATTGTGTATCTTTTACCTGGAAACAGGAATTAAAGCTTTGATCTAAAAGGTAATTATGGTGCAATTACATACATTAAATCTTTTTTAAATGTACACATTATCCACATTTCCAGGTGAGCGACATGGAATAGCAGTCCAGTAGTTTAGTACCCCTTTTTTCTGAGAGCGTAGACTGGATGTCATCACATTACAGCAAACACTGACAAGTAAAAGCAGATCTAATTGGATGTTAATGAATTATGGCACAAAAAAGAAATCTTGAAAATGTCTCATTATGCATTATTTGGTCTTTAAAAAAACAGACTAGTTGTTAGAAATAAACCAAAATAACATATATGGTACATTTTCCTGTTTGGACTGACATGTGGATACAACTTACAACTTGCACCTGGATATTCAACAGGTTACAAAATGTTGTAACCTACAAAAATGTGGAAAAAACAATAAAACATTAGCAAAGTTTTTATAACAAATATATTATTTTCAAAATGTTGGACATAAAAGACAATTAAATATGAATGTACAATCTACTTTAATATTTTTTTCATATTGATATAAAGTGAAGCCTGGACTCAACATAACACTCATCAATCACAGCACGGACACACTGATTTTGATCCTTTTTATCCGTCATAATTCTCAGCCGAGATGAAGCGCAGAGAAGAGGAGCTGCTCGTGATGACTGATTCACAAACGAATCGATTCTCTTTGGAATTGATTCAAAAGCGACCAGATCTTTTTTTTCTTGAGTCTATTGTACTTGTAACCTAGTGATGGGAATTCCGGCTCTTTTAAGTGAGTCAGATCATTTGAATCATCTCAACAATAAGAGTCGATTCTTTCAGCTCTCAAACGGCTCCTGGCAGGGATTTTTTTTTTTAGAGTCACTATTCACATTTTTGAAAAGCTCGGATGCTGAAAAGTGTGTACTGAATCATTTTGATTATAGACATTACAACAGAGTGTGTCCATCAGAAAGGGTTCCAGCTAGAACCCTTTAGGGAGTACAGCAGGTAGTGCAGCCGCCTCACAGCTCCACGGTTTCATCCTGAGCTCGGCTTACTGTCTGCGTGGAGCTCCATGACCAAGTGTCCAAATGTTCTGCATGCATAGGTTTCCTTAGGGTTCTCCAGTTTCCTCCCACCTCCAAATGATGTGAATGTTTGTGTGTGTGTGTGTGTGTGTGTGTGTGTGTGTGTGTGTGTGTGTGAGACACCCTTTGATGGACTGGTTTCCCATCCTAGTTGCATTCCCGGGACAGACCCTGGGAACTCTCGCAGGCTGATGCGATTACGGAACACAAGTAAAGATTAAGTTCCTTATAAGATTCAAAAGATTAAATAAAATGATGTCATTAACGATTAATGCATTCTGTGTTTAATACATATTCCGTAACCAAGAACCAAAAAAAGGAGAAGAGAGAATTCCCCTAATCGAGAGGTGTTGGATTGGACACTAGACTCAGACATCAGTCATGTTCATGAGTGGGTTCTAGCAGGTTCTCGCAGGAACTTTATTCAGAAAGAACCTGGACATGTACCTATAGAAGCTCAGATCCACAACATACGAGCCAGCGGGACATGCTGCTGATGTGTTTCTCCCTGTAACCTCCCTCTCAGTTCAAGGATGTGTGTGTGTGTGTGTGTGTGTGACCTCAGTGCTGCTGAACTCAAGAGGGTGCGTGTGTGTTTGTGTGGGGCTGAAACACTCGACTCAGCAACATGTGGAAGCAATCAAATGGAGAACCAACAGAGTTACGCAACAGTTATGAGGACAGAGCGAGAGCGAGAGCAATAAAGAGTGGGAAAGATGGAAAATGCCATATGGAAAGACATAAGTGAAATAGAATTAATAAGATTTGGAAAGAAAAAATGAAGTGTTTGTGTGTGTGTGTGTGTGTGTGCGAGAGAGACAGAGTGAGTGAGAGAGAGAGAGTGTGTGTGTGTGTGTGGAGGCCTTGGACGTCTTTGGCATTCACTTTGACCCAATAAAACTGCTAAAAGCTACAGCATTCGTCACACTTAAAGCAGCAGTTCACTAACAAATAATTTATCCATGACGTTCCCTTTAAAGCAGATGTAGATAATTAATCCTGTTTTACGTCTGAAGTTCGCTTCTTCGGTTTTGGCTAATGGAGCTAAGAATTAAAAGCATATAGCCACCAGTGTGGTATCACACAAACCGCATGTCGAGATCATACGCACACGCGAGTGTCAGTAACGCTAGACTTTAGGCTCCGCCCCTTTCAGGGCGAGACGTCTGTGTTTTCATCTCTGCAGGAGTCTGTGTTCATAGATATCAGCGAGTCAGAAAACACATCAACAAGAAGACTGATTTTAAAATTTAAAAATACATATTAATAAAGGAGTAATTAAAGCTACCAAAGCTAACTCCGCCCCTTACACTAACCTGAACCAATCAGATATCGCTCAAAGATCCTCTTCGAATTTCTGTCAAGTTAACGCAGGAACTCTTTTACACAATGTTAACATTTACACTAAATTGCATTTTTACAAAAAAAAAAAAAAAAATCAAAGAAATTCTTCAATGAGGTCAAGAGTCGAGTTTTCCAAAAACAACACTTTAGTGTTAAAACCATCAGAAAACATCACAAAATCATTTTTCCAATCATTTGGGAACGTGAACACGTTCCCATTTCTGTGTCTTACATTTAATAAATCAACCTTGAAAGTGGTATTGTGATTCATTTGCTGAGAAGCATGTGCCAATAATCAATCGAACAATCATATCACATGATCACAGACGTCCTTCACTCCTCAGGCCGCCTAAGCAGGAGCACGGAGGTTCTGGGCTGCGAGTTCAAATCGCTTGCATTAGGAATATGGAACAAGGACAACTGTAGAACTTTAATTTTTACATTCCAACACTTCTCTTCTGCTAAACAGAACGATCATATTGCAGGGTGCAGTCAATCCTAAGCGCAATATTGCCAACATCGTTTAAAAAACATTAGGTTAGCTACGACGATGTGACGGTCAACATCAGCACATGCCTATTTGTGAATCTGTACAGTTCCGTCATTTTCAGTTCCATTTCAGCAGCGAGGGAAAGAAACAGCGTAAACATTCATGCATGCGGTGTTGAAGATTTGCATCAGAGAAACTTTAGCAGGTTAAATAGCATATGAGCTAATATATCACCGGGATTAGTACATGGTTAGTAAACTCATAATGCTTTTCCACTGACACGGTGCCGGAGCTTTATCTGGAACCGTTCTCATTCAGCAACTCGGTTCAGTTCTGACAGCACAACTAACAGTGTGTTTCACTCCCTCTGAGCGAGAGGCCACGCCCCCTTCCATGGGACTGACAGGTACACAGGCCACACCTCCTTCATTTGGAATGGCATTCACACAGGCCACACCCCTTTCTCTGGATCTGACAGACAGCGATCTAAATGCAATGCTGTGTTAAACTATTTTATTGCATTATTAATCCAGTAGCAGAACTTGCTAGCCAGCTAGCTAAAATGAGAAAAACTACTATAAACTACTGATCAAGTTTATGTAATGTAATGTAACTTAAGCTCCGCCCCTGTTGACTCAGCAACACCTGTCATTCAAGACATTAAAAGCAATCAAAGACGTAAAGAGTGAAGTTAAGCTCCACCCATATGATGATGTAATAGTTATGAGAACCGGAACAGAGCTGGCTCCAAGTCAGTGGAAAAAGTACCGGTGACGAAAGAACGTCACCGGTTTACTAAACACACACACACACACACACACACACACACACACACACACACACACACACACACACAGAGCAAAATCTACACTTACAGCAGGACTAGGAATGGAGAGAACATGAAAGTAAATAAAACAGATACATTACTATACGGAGATTGCCGCTTTAGTGTCGGCTCCCCTTGAGCCCATACAGGCATGTGCCAATAATCAATTACACAACAGATCACACAATATAACCAACACACAATACTGTCATCACCTTCATACATGACGAGGAGGTTGAAGTACATCCCTGTGTTCAGCTGAACACTCTGAACATCCCCGGATTACATCCCATAATTCAGCTCACCACGAGCGTTTCACCAACACGGAGAACGTTAAACTGAGGAATGACGCCCATCAGTGTAGTGATCAGAAAGACTTTATGGTGTTGGTGTGAGAAAGTGGAGTTACTGATACCACCCCAATGTTGATTATTTTCCTATAACAGCACAACCCTAAGTGTTTTATTCCTCTCACACCGTATTCTTAATCGTTAATAGTGTCGGTGAAACAAGTTAGTTCCTGTTCTTACGCTGACTACAGAAGGTTGCCAACTCCGCCGTCCTGAAGATGTCAGAAAGCCTAAAAGTTCCAGCTTTAGCTCTGACTGGTACAAAGCGCTGACGCTGGAGACTCCGTCCACACATCATACAGGAACGTCTCCTTACAGAAAACTATTTTTAATCTGTTTGTCAGTGGAGCGTGCGCTATGCATGTCGCTGTGAACGAGCTGTTACTATAGAAACCGTAACGTATCAGAGCGAGCGCATTAATATACACCTGCGCTACTGTCAGAGCTGCTGTTATAGAGAATTAATCACCACCTCCTGACCAATCAGAGTGCAGAACTCCGCAGTGCTGTGATGTAATGCACTGTTATTACACATCTAATGTCCCATTGTGTTTCCGCTTCATTATTGCCTTATAGCATAGAATATAAATGTTAAACAATGACAAAGCGAACATCTGCCAAAAACATAACCATAGCAACAATAACAGTGGAGTGTTGATGCGAGGTTTTTTTTGGGGGCTCAAAAATCATATAACTGATTATCGGCACGTGCTTAGTGTAAAAGAAATGTTTGTTCATGGTGTGAGCTGCTGCTAAACCCCACCCTCCCTTCCATAACAAATACATCCATTGTAAAAAGAAAAAAAAAAGAACAAAATAAAAAAGTAGACATTTATAAAGTAAAATGTTTTTTAAAAAAATTAGGGAAAAAAAACAAACAAACAAAAAAAAACACTGCGAAACCTTCACTTGGTTTGTAAATTTGGAGAGTGTTTTGGACACTGACGGATCCTTTTCAAGTGTTCAGTGCAATCGAAAGCTCCACACACACACACACACACACACACACACACACACACACACACACACACACACACACACACACACAGTCTGACTACGAGAGGCGCGGCCCATGAGACAAGGCATAGGGCTTTCACCCGTAATTTCCCATAATACAATGGCAGAAAGAGGACATCCTTCCCAGGATGCAATGGGGCACTGCTCTGGTTGTGGTCATGGTTACTGGTCGCTGTGGTATGAGGGGCGTGCACGAGCTACGAGCCGTCCTGCAGCTCCTTAGCCTTGGTGAGGATGGTGTGTACGTCTGAAATGGGGTAATCCTAAAACACACACATTTACATTTTACCCATAATTCACTGAGGCAGTCCTTTAACAGTGCTCTGTGTGTGTGTGTGTGTGTGTGTGTGTGTGTGTGTGTTACCTGGAGTAATCTCATGTTTGTTGTAAAGTCTCCAGCCAGCAACTGATCACGAATTAAACTGAAACAAGCAAGAAAGACATAAAAATATGTAAATGTAAAAATAGAGAGAGAGGAAGTGAGATAGAGTGAGAGAGAGAGAGGGGGAGAGAGAGCGATGAAGCTGCTCTTACGTGAGCATGGCGCAGCACACGAGTATGAGGAAGTGGAAACGATCCTGATCGGAGAAAAGCGAATCCCAAATCCGGATCACATCCGGCAGCAGGAACTCCTGAGAGAGCAGCAGAGTCAGCCAGCGGAAGGTAAAGTACTGCGGCTTTATATTCTGCTCCTGCTGCGGTGCGGAATGAGGGATATACAGGGGGAGAGGAGCAGAGAGGGAGAGAGAGAGAGGGAGAAATGAATTATTAAACACTTTATTCCCTGCATTACAGATCTGTGTGCACCGTGGGTGTGTCCCAAACCACACACCTTACTCAAACACTGCAGTGCATTATGGGTAGAGCTGAGGGAGACGGCAAACATCATATCGCAATACTTAAAGAAACACATACCACGATTTATAAATTTTGTTTGACATTAAAAAAAATAAATAAATCAATGCTTCACTCTGATTTAGGACATGAACAATAAAAGGCACTATGTAGTACACAGGAAGTGCACAGGAAGTGCACAGGAAGTGGTTTTAACACTAACCAGTTTCATATAGAGCTCCAGGTCCTTCTCCTTGAGCATGGAGAAGACGCTCTCCATCTTGTACGTGATGCCGCACTGCGAGTCGTCCAGGCTCTTAATGAAGTTGTCACGGTTCTCTGACATCAGATTGGTGAAACAGAAGAATGTGTCGGCCTCCGCGTGCTCTAACGGACGACAGGAAAACAGACGAGAGAGGGTTAGTGATCGGAAAGAAAGAAAGGAAAAAAAGAGAGAGGTTCATGATTGGAAAGGATGAAAGAAAAGAAGGAAAGAGTAATAAAAGAAAAAGAAGATTGGAAAGATTAATAATTAATCAGAAAAAAGTAAAACAATTTAAAATGAAGGAAAAGGAAGAAATTCAGATGGAGGAGACGTTAATAATGTAGTGGTGTGTAGTGACGTGGTGTTTCCTGCAGGGGGCAGCAGCAGTGTTCAGTTCTGCCTCCGAATGATTAAAAACCTTTAACAGTAGCCACGTTTTTGTTCTTAATTTTGTTGTTGTTGTTATTTACCTTTCCACTGTGTGTTCGGGTCGGTGGCGAAGGTGTAGTAAATCGGCCCGACGATCTCGTTCATGCCCTGTACGTAGGCGATGCCCGGGTTCAGCTTAGCGTAGATGAACAGGATTCGCTCCACCACCTCCCAGTGCGCCTCGCAGCCGTTTGGCAAAACCTCGTACTCGTTGGATGGGTACAGGTTCAGCGCCTTGCCCGGGGAGCTCACCTAGGGGTCAAAGGTCAAAGTGAGGGGATCACCATGCTGCAAAATAAAAGGTTCAGTCTGAGGAGAAGAGCAGGTTATAACAATATACTAATATTTATAAAGCACAAAGTTCTTTAGAGATCAACAATCTGGAAAAGTCATGTGATCGTTCTAAAGGTTCAATTATATTTGCTTTAAACTACATGTACGTGAACACAAGATGGCCGCCGCAGCGGACAGAGGATCATGACAACGGTCACGATGACAGCTGAAAGTTGAGACGTAACAGAGCAGCGTGTTTAACGTCACTGTACACGAAACTGCTAAACATTTCACAGCAGTGTGACTCGATTATAGCATACAGAGCAACAACCTCCCAAAAAACAGCAAACACCACAGCTGGGCATCACTGCCCCAATAACTACTGACCGAGTGTAAATAAGGGTCAGCACAGACCATTCTCCTGGCAAAGAAATATTAAAATATATACACAATACCAACATATACAGTATAATATACACTTTTGCTTGTTGAACGTTTTTGCCCTCAAACATAACGCTCGTCTTTCCTGCTTACAGACCTCTCCTGGGGAACTCTGCTCTCCAGGCTAGTTACTCAGGAAACACACCAGAACATACTCTCTCCCTCTCACACACACACACACACACACACACACACACACACACACACGCGCGCGCTTTACAGTCCCCCTGGTGTTGAGCCTCACCTCTGAACAATTCTGTTCTTGTAAATAAAGAGCTAAATACAGAACCCCACAGGAGCCTAAACTACAGCTGTGTTCACGCTAAAGCTCTGACTAGCATGTGACCTTTCACCGTCTCACACAACACTGTACATGACCTTATAAAGCACGTGTCAGAGAAACAATTCACCCAAAAATTAAATCAACCTGACATCCTCATAGGGGGCGTGGCCTAAAATCGCAATTACTGCTTTATGAAACTGTGTGTTTTTGATGAGTGTGTGATGTACACATGCTAAAACAGGACACACTATGATAATCTGGCAGCTACAAGCACACACTGCAGACACACTTGTGTGCACACACACGCACACGCACACACACGCGCACACACACGCGCGCGCACGCACACACACGCGCGCGCACACGCACGCGCGCACGCACGCGCACACGCACGCGCGCACACACACTGCAGGAGGACTCACCTTTGTTTCATCATCTGAGCTCTGATCAAAGCAAACAGGTCACAAATCAATTCTGCAATTTATTGAGCATCAAACACACCTCCAAGTACACACACTCTCACACACTCTCTCACACACTCTCACACACTCTCACACACTCTCACACACTCTCACACACTCTCACACACTCTCACACACTCTCACACACACACACACTCACGTTGGTGACGCCGCTGCGGTTGCGGTTGACGGTCTGAGCTTTAAGTGTGGTTTGTTCCACGCGTCTGCGCAGAGTTTCGTACTCGTTCTGCGAGTCGAGGATCAGCTGGCAGGGAAACTCGGTGGGTCTCTGGAAGAACGCCATGTCGGGATATAAACGCCTGGAAATACACAGGAAGAGTATTCACACACACACACTAACATTTTAATGGTATGATAATGATATTGTCACAAACAAACCTCTATTTTTTTTAAAGCATTAGAGGTTTAGCACTAGAGATGGAACTGATCTGATATGGTTAGGATCAGACGATACCTGATTACCAGGATCAGATTTCAGAGGAAACAGTATTGGAGATCAGATCCTGCACCAAATAGCAAAGCTTGGAAAAGAAATGTATTTTTGAAACTGGAAACGTTTAAATATAAAGAGACCTCACCGTATTTTTTTTCTTTTATAAGGACTGATTTTATTATATTCCTGCTTTACACATTATTCTATTGATTATATTTACATCATAAGACGTTTGTGGGTGAAAGTTTAACTGTGAAGTGCTCGGGTTTCCAAAAAACCCTTAAAGAGGCGTAGTTTTAGAGAACTCAGACAGGTCTCGGGGTTGCCTGATACTCAAAATTTCAGACAAAATTAAAACATCATTAAAATAGCAGAGTTCCATGTTTTACATTTCTGGGTCCCGGAGTGAGCGATGGGGAGATTGGGGAATGAAAGCGAAATGAGGGAGGGGTTCCTCCATTACAGAAGTGGGTGTGGCCTCCTCCTGTCACTCGGTAAAGGGGGCGTGGCTACGTTTGCTCTTTACACAGAAATGCCATGACGTACCTGACGTCTTTATCGATCTGTAACAGAACCTCGTTATCCTTGAAGTAGTTATTCCATCGGCTCTCCGGATTCGGATTCAGAGGCTGCGGAACACGGAGAGGAGGAAGCAGAGCGTTAAAATCAGATGGAAACTCAGTGAGTCTGACGGGAGATTTACATTTGAACCAGAATTAAGACGGCGAGACGTGAGCAGAGCCAAACGTCATCACTCACGTGATCCTCCATGGTCACGTCCTCTCTGGAGAGACCCAGATTAGCTTTAGCGATTCCCGGCTGGATGATCATCTCCTTCAGAAACTGGGAATAAATCTCCCTACACACACACACATAAAATATTATATATGTTTTTTCCTGTAAAACATGTAATATCAAATCTGTGTTTTTAATTCTTTCAGATTGTCAGCGTGTGTAACGCAGCAGAACCTCAGAGAAATGACTCATTCTGCGGAACCAAAACAAACCAAAAATATCATCCTTCTCTAAACAGCTCGGGCGTGTTCCAAATCACATACTGAGGTGCAAAAACATAAGTAAAGACCGAGTGTTCAGGAGTTCACAAACAATAACATTTAACTCAGAAGCGATTTTTCTAAATTACGAACGATTCGATTTGATTCACTGAACAGAATCGATTCAGTGAGTCATTTGCTCTCCGCAGCCATCAGCCAGCACTCAGTACTCACATGCTGAAGGAAAACTCCAGATCTCAGCACACAACGCAAACAGGTGTGCGGACGTGCGGGTATCAATGAACGCACAGCTGGATTCTTTTCAGGAGACTTTAGATTTACACTTCCTAAAGTGTTTGTGGAGGCGGCTGGGGAGATCTGTTACGCTTTACGTCACATGTACAACGTAGACGAACTGCCGGAGATCCATATGAGCATTTACATTGCTTATAATTAATTATTAGTAAATGTTCCAAATCTCACGCTGAGCTTTTCCTCGTTACGTATAGAGATGTACACAAGCGGCGCAGGACGGCTTTCCTGTTTCCTTCTTCACATTCAATCTGAAAATAACTACTGGCTTTCCATTCCACTTTCACTGTAGAACACGCGCGTGTGTGTGTGTGTGTGTGTGTGTGTGTGTGTGTGTGTGTGTGTGTGTGTGTGAGCTCTGTTTTTTCAAGATCGAGTCCCATAGTGTCTGGTCCAGAGGCAGGTAGTTCAACAAAACCTGAAACATGTTACACCAAACACAAATATTCAAACGCAGCTCTACAACATCTGGGCTCTTAGTTATACTGTACATTCTACACATTTTACATTTTCACAGATTAAAAACTGTCTCCTGTAAGGAGTGTGTTTATTTATTTAACATGCATGGAAGGAGTCTCGGGTGCCAGAGTTCAAGCTCCGACTTTAAGATTTCCGACATTTTCAGGTCAAAGGAGTTTACACTTTCACGCATTCTTTAATAAATAAAAAAAAATTGTAATTGTTGATGAATTGCTGCGGTGCAAGAGGAATAAACCACGCAGGGGCGTGCTGTTGGAGGAAAATAATCAGCCTCAGTGTGGAACAGTGACTCCGTTTCATCACATCACCGCAGTGGGTTTTTATTGCATTTAGAGGACAAAAAACTGATCAAATATGAAGAAACTCCTGATCATCAATCACAGTCATACTGAGGAGTCGTTAAAGGACCCCAGAAGCTGCTCACCTTCCAGCACAGAGATCGAATCCCTCCCTCGAACGGAATTCCTGACGGACATCATGAACCGGACAGAGAGGAAACAGGAAAGTCGTTATCATCATCATCATCATTATTATTATTATTATTATTATAATAATCAGTAGCAGGACAGAAAGTTGCGCCGCGGCAGGCGAGCCGTTACCGCCGAAGCAGAGCTCCCGCAGCGCCTTCAGGTCGAGCTTCTCCTCGCTCAGCGCCGTCTTAAACTCCTGAATCCTTTAAACAGACCAATTTCTTATATAAATAACAGATTTAAGCATGCATGAGTCATCCCTTTTACTGTACTAGCGCAATTTATTTTTTTTTATTTTATACTGAACAAAAGATATAAAACGACATCAGAGTGATAGATATATCTCGGTACTCGAAGGCATTTCTGCGACACACAAAATATATACCGATATTCAGGCTTGTGAGGAAACCTTCAGGAAAACATTATATACGGAATAAATTATTGCTCTTAACATAAAGGATTAGTACAATTATTTTTAAAATAATAAATAAAAGATACTTCTATCAGAGTGTGCATTAAATCACAAATCTAAAGTGACATCACAATATTGATCTGATCGGTCACGTCTCCCAGCACTAATCAATCCACTAAGAATCAAAATGACATCCTTGTAAAAGTTTACACCCCCCCACCCCCCACCCTGGAGAAGCAGGAGGAACAGGAAACTCCTGGCTGTGGATTTCTAACTGCAATCACAAGACCTTTTGAGCTCTGAGGTTAAAGTCTCACTTTAAATACCACGCTTTAACTGCTGACTGGAGGATTTAAGACACCTGGCAGATTCTTCTCCGACTCAGCAGTTACGCTTCTCTGCTGGAGATCGGATCAGTCCCGCGCTCACTCGGACTCTGGGTTCGGATAAAAGCGCCGAACAATAAACGGAATAAACAGAAAAGTCGCTTTACATCAAGCACAAAGAACATGAAACTTCTCACACGTCTGTTATCATGAAAAAGCTGCACATTTTATGCACTCGACTGTTTTCTAAGAGTCTGGATGTCCAGACGTGTGCGAGAAAAAGATTCAGCCTTCAAGTCCACCTCGGCGTGAAACGCCTTACTTTTATTCAGAAGGCTGTGAGATCGAATCCCAGGACTGTGGAAGAGCAGAGATTCATCTAACACTTCTCAAGATAAGAAACTTTCCCGAAAAAATTATTTTGAATTTATTTGCCTAAAACCCATCAGGTTAGTTGTCAGAATTATTAATACACCAATCATCTGTTTGTCAAGTCAGCCGAGATCAGATTTGTATGAAGATTTGCACCGGAGTGAAGTGTGCATTTCGTAAACTTATTAATTATTATTATAACTGACAAACTGTTTCTTAAAAGCAATATTTCTCATTCAATTTTCTTTGAATCCTTTCAGTTTTTTCCTGCTTTGACTGATCACCTCATTAATGGAGAGCAGTGAGTGAGTCAGGTATAAAAGAGCAGAAAAAGCACCAAGTTTAAAGATTTCATTCTTTCTCGTGACTCGTGTTCAATTTAATGCGTAGACAAAGCTTAAGGCGATTTTCTAAACATAATAAAAGATGCAAAGTAAATAAATTAAACATTAAAAACCACTGAAATGTGCATTTTCTCTGCACAGCCCTGTCTGAACGCTATCGCTGCAGCTCGGCCGCTAAGCTACACGGCTACCTGACAGATACGATTAAATTCATGTTTTTAAAATTCTAATCAAGCCACACACATCTGTTCTAATTACACTCATTAATGCGCATTTCTGCCGTCCAGCAGTGGTTCATATCTCACCTGTTTTTGTAGGAACTCGACATGTTTGAGCAAAAACAGGACCTGTGTCTGGAGAAATGAAAGGGAGGGAGGTGTCGCAAGAAAAACACTCCGGCTGGGAAACAAACCACAGCGCGCCGAATACTATTTATTTTAACACTTAAAAACTACTTTATTCAACACTAAGTCTTTTTAACCCTTGTTAGTAATCCTAAAACTCCATGTCTAAATAGTTTTTTTAAAATAACAAACTACATATTGCACTTAATATTTAGCTCGGTACGACGGTGGTCGCCATAAAAAGGTCCGACTAGGAAACAACATCAATCAGTTTTTTTAAAGTCTGATGTAACGGAAAATCAATTATTAGATTGACAAAAACAGTATTTCGTAATATTTTCATGTAGCTTTTGTTGATTAGTGCATGATTCTCAAAAAAGAGACACAAACATACCGTACAAATAGTACACAAATAAAAACTAGTTACAGAGAAATTTTATGGAGCAACATTATAAAATCAAGATTAATGTTTGATTTGTTTAATAGTTTGCTTAATCATAACTATTAGTCCAAACATTTCACTTTCCCAGCAGGAAGAAAGTAAAGCCCGGGGAATTGAATACCCCCTGAAGAGCTTCCTCACAGCCAAATAAAGCCCAGCTGTTTGTGCAAATAATTCCATGGAGAACATCGTCAGAGCTTCCTGCTGCTGTTTTCCAGGTCAGCGTGGGCTGTCAGGGCAACTGAACCAAATCTTTTCATCTGGAACGAGAAAGTCTGGATTTTCATGAATCTCAGGTTAACATCTTCAACTCGGTGGGTCCAAGCTCACATTCCTCACATTCACAACTACATTCCTTTCCTATTAGTTTTACTGCAGTTGTTGAATAAGAACTCGACTCAGAATCAAATCGAATCCAGTGGGTGCAAATCACAGGTTTATATTAATGTGCTCGCTGTAATACGTTATCGTTTCTAAAGTCACCGCTTATTTACTGGGACTTGTACAAGTCCACATAAAAGATTCTGTAAGGAGACAGTGTCAGCACTTTGTAACAGTCAGCAGTAAAGCTGTGAGGGGAACGACTGTTTATAGCTGCTATAATATAAGTGAGAACAGGAACTGGCTTGTTTTGTTGATGTTAAATTAAACTAAAAATGTATCAAAAGTCCAATGTGTCATCTTTAATAATTAAAATATTGTAACATTTGGCAAATTGCTATAGTATAAGAAAAATAAAACTTCAGGACGTGCTGTTATAGATAAACAATCAACTTTATCAAACCCCATTATATTTGAATAAAGGTTTATAACAGTCAGGAACAGCTTATTTCTTGCCTCATTAAAACCCAAACTCTAAAAACAAAACAAAAAAAAGCAAACAAAAGCGAAACAAAAAAATCCCTCACGCAAATTTCCTTTAAAGTGCACTTGAATGGAATCTCAGCGCTTTATCGCTGACACCGGAAACAATCATATGAGAACCCGGAAGTTGAAGGTTGTTTTGTTGACATCAGGACGAGCGATGTTAGAAGAGAAAGGAAAACAGTCGCCTAACAAGCAAGAATTATTCAGCAGAGTAAATTAAGAGAAGCAAAATTTCCCCGGACGAGATTAAAGTTAAAGCCGGATTCTGGTAAAATTTCCGTCTTACTGGCGATGTCATGATTGTAGGAAGGAATCTGATTGGCCTTTAGTTTGTTTCAGCTAGTGTGCTAACCGCCGACTACGAAGCTGTGTTAGCGTAGTTTTGCTAGCAATGTCTGTTTTAGCATGTATTAGCATGCTAGCTCGAAAGAACCATACAGGTAAACGAATAGCGGCGCTAGCTTCCTAGCCAGATAGCTAGCTAATTCGCGTTCCATTTCATACTGCGTAATTATTGTTAATTAATTGTAATAGGTCCGTGTTAGTTATGTAGTTAATATATTAAAATCTAAGTGTACGTTTATATTTTGTAGCTTCCGACATTGTGGTAGTATAATTAAGCTAATAATTAGCCGAGTTGTTAGATAGCTGGCCTAGCGTAACCATAACATTTACTTACATTTGAATAAACGTTTCTGAGTTTGGTTTTTTTGGCAGTGTTACTCTAAAACCAACACAGTCACAGTGCAGTCAGAATATTTTCCCTTCTCAGCAGTGCCAAACTTACAGGTCGTTTACAAGTAACTTGAAATGTCAGTGCATTACATTTTCTCATAATTATTGGCACCCTTGAAAAAGAAAATGACCTATCCATTTTATTACATTTGAGTGAAATATTTGGTTTTTGGTTAAAACTTGAGTGATTTTCATTAGATGGAAGATTAGAGATGTACACAGTAATGTGTGATGTTAACGCAATCATTTCATGAAGGGTGCCAATAATTTTGGGTTATATAGAAATGTCAGAAGTTGAACCTGTAGTTTGCCCTTGCTGTACACACTGTATAAATATAAATGGGATACTTTTATTTCCGCTGAATAATTTAAAATCCACAAATCAGTCACGTTAATTGATTCTCTCTCTTTTTTTTTTTTAATCTTTAGGCTTCGAGCCCGTGATGCCCTAGAACCGAGCGAGCCGTCACCTCTCCTCCGTCGCCGTGGTGTTTGACCTCTGACTCCGAAAGGGCACGTCACCATGGCAACCAAAGCGGGGGATGACCCAGAGAGCCTCATGTCTCTGTGCACCGTGTTCTGCCTGAAGAACCTCAGGAGAACCATGTGCTACACGGGCGAGAGGAACAAACTGTGCCTGCGTCCCGACGTCTTCTTGCCCAGCGAGATCTGCGACAAGCTCGTCAACGTGTATGCACATATTATTATTATTATTATTATTATTATTGTACTCATCACTGTTCTTGCCCTTTGTTGCATCAGTTACTCAGAAGGCGTGAGATCTGAAATCAGAATCGGATAACAAGTCCGAACAAACAAGTTATTCCGGATGCAGGGTGGCACTGCAACTTCCTGCAAGGCTTTTTTTGGTCAGAAGTGACTTAACTTATAAAGGAACAGTTTCTCTTTTTATTTTAACGATGTTTCCTTAATGTCAGTCAGTCAGGTCGCGGCCCGAATTAAAATTCTGAATTAGCTAAAAAAGAATGAGTTCATCTCACCCAAAACCTTTTTATAACGCCTTCAAAATAAGACTTTTATTGCGGTGACCTTTTAATATCAAGTTGTTTTATTGCTTCTGCCCCTTACTAAGTCTTTTTATTGCTGTACAACTATAATAATAACTCGTTTTATTCCTCCAACACCTTTAAAATGTCATTTTATTACTACTCGATCAGAATTACGATTATTTCCAAGTTTTTACCCAAATGAGGAATTTGTCTTGGTGTAATGTGCAGACAATGGAACAAACGAAAAATAGCAATAAAGCTTAAAATTACACAAACATACTGTATATAAACTACTTACAGAGTGTGCAACCTTAATAATAAATTATTTTCTTGCTATAATACTTTACTGGGAGTTACTTTAGTATTCTTTTATTTTTTTTCGTAAGTCACTGTAACCTTGTAGTCTTTTAGTGCTTTAACTCTTTAATAATAAGTTGTTTTTGTCCGTATTACCCTTTAATAAGTCATTTTGTTTCTCTTAACACTGTAATAATACCTCATTTTATTGCTAGTGCTTTAATAAAATTGTAATAAGTGGTTTTTGTCACTGTTACTCATTACTGATTCTTTTTGTTATAACACTTAATGTGTTTTATTGCCTTAACGAGGAGTTATTTTATTATTATTCAACATTAATAATACATTATTTTCTTGCAATAACACCTTAAAATGTGTTGCTTTATTACTTTAGTTAATTTTGTTAGTTGCTACAACATGTTAAGTATTTTATACTGATATAATTCCTTAATAATACGTTTTTTTTTAACAGTTGTCCTTTAATACGTCACTATAGAACAAAAATGCTTTAATAATAAGCTATCTAATTGCAATTACACTTTAAATCTTTTTTTTTTTTTTTTTTTTACTATAGCACTTTAATACCAAATCAGTTTGTTGCTACAACATGTTAATAAGTCATTTTAATTGCTATAACATGTTAATAATAAGTTGTTTTATTGCTACAGCAGCTGTAGTCATTTTTTGCTGTGACGTTAATTACAACGTGCCTCAGGTAACTTTGTGGACATTACGCATGGTTATTTAAGAGTTGCCGCTCTTTTTAAATGAACGACGTGAAGGAGCTGTGTTCATGGCGCGCGGTCGTGACTTCACGCTTTACTCACGTATCTAATTCATTCGCACTCATTTCCCGTTTGTCTTACATTGACCATGTTGTGGACGTTACGCTGTGCTCACCTCAGTCAGGTAGAGTGTGAGTAATCCTGTCCCCTGCTGCAGGTACATGGAGCTGGTGCACACAGACAGCGAGTTTGAGCCCCAGGACGGTTTCTTTCAGCTCTTCTGTGACCCGCACAGCACCCGCCTGAGCCGCCTGCACCTCCGAGAGGACGCCGTGCGAGACCGAGACCTCGAGGCCATCGGGAAACAGGTGCTATATTATAGCTTTATTGCTATAACACAAATTTATAACTATGCTAGTAACCAGCAATAGCTTAATAACTCATTTAATTGCAGTAACACCTTTCTGAGACGTTTTATCCATAGACAGGTTTCAGCTCCTCGTCTCAGATGCCTGGCTTTCGAACGGTTCTGTAACTCGTCAGCTTTGTTTCTCAGGATCTGATGGAGCTCCACCTAACGTGCTGCAACCACCTGAGCTCCCGGAGCCTCCGCACTCTGCGCAACTTCCGCCACACGCTCGTGTCCCTCAGCCTCTTCGGCTGCTCCAACATTCTCTTCCGCAAGTCCTCCGCCGAGGACGACGAGGACGACGAGGACGATGACGAGTTCTGCGACGGCACTGACTTCTCGTTCCTGGGCTTCAAGAGGCTGTGCATGTTGAACATTGGTAATCTGCAAGAGGAGGTGGACCCTGAAGCTCTGCTGAAGCCATTGGAGACACTCCGAGCGCTGGACCTGTCCTCCACGCACCTGCCCCGCCCCGCCTTCCTCACGCAGTGGAGGGAGCAGCTGGCCTCGCTCGTGCTCTACAACGTGGACCTGAACGACGAGCTCATCACCACCGTCCTGCGCATGAGCCGACTCAGGTGAGGAGACACGGCTTTTGATTTTGCAGTCTCAAATATATCATCTCCTTAAAAGATCAGTTATGAAAAAACTAGATAACGTCGAGACAATTACAAGGCCACGCCTCCTTCAGTGGGACAAGTAGAGAGGCCACACCCCCTTAACAGGAACTGGCACCCAGGCCACGCCCACTTCACTGTGAGTCTGGTTACACCTCCTTTGAACTCACACACAGGCCTCACCTCTTTCACTCGGACATATAGAAGCCACACCCCCTTTTCTCTGACAAGTACACAGGCCACACCCTCTTACCAGAAACTGACACACAGGCCGGCCCCTTCACTGGGACAGCTAATCGGCGTTTTTATTAATTACCTTGTGTTCTGTCACAGGCACCTGGATATCTCACGCGAAGGTCAGCGCTCCTCCAAGTTCAAGCTGACGAGGAAGATCCTGACGAACATCGCACAGAGTTCAGGGAACCTCGTGTCGTTGGACATCTCGGGTCACGTCATGCTGGACAACTGCACCGTGCCGTACATCGAGGAGGCCATGGGGCCGCCCAGGTACACGCCCACACAGGAAGTTACACCAAACCTGCTCGGAAAACGAGTTGCACACGTGTTTTACAAAAATGTCTCTCTCTCTCACTCTCTTCCTCTTTCGGTTTGATTTTCCCTCCTCCCGTGTCTCTCTCTCTCTCTCTCTCTTTCTGCCTATCTCACTCTCAGCATCGAGCCCTGTAAGAGCAGTATCTACCCGTTCCAGGGGTTGAAGAGGCCACTGCAGTTTTTGGGTCTTTATAACACTACACTGTGTAACGTCACGCACATCCCGGCCTTTAAGGTACGGCTAGCATACACAAAGCAAAGCAGTTTAACTTCCTTATCTGTCCCTCACGTGATGATTTTTCTTAGTGGTGTGTCCAATGTTTTTTCTTAAGTAATATTATATTCTGTATTTTGTACCTAAAAAGAGTTTTATGTCGATTCAGGTGTTTGGGTAAATTTTGCGAGATTCTGGGGTGGGGCTAAAGTATAAGTCCGGTTTGTCACTGCATGGACTCTACAGTAGGTTTAGGATCTATTTGGAAGCTATTAAGGTGTAAAGATGTTCTTAGTCCATTTTGATTGTTTTTCAGCATTAAAAACCAGGAGTTA
>JAQQZU010000011.1:21972243-21986255 GCA_030068025.1 Parauchenoglanis punctatus
TGTATAAATATGACTCACCTTCACATGTTTCTTTAAAGACTCTTGCACAATGTTTTCAACGGCTTTCTCTTTCTCCTTTATCACCGTTGTATGCCCTTCGTACAGAGCCAACACCAGCTCCACTGCCTCTTTTACCGTCCCGATGACGGGAACGATGTCCATGAAGCCGATCCACACCGTGTCCACGTCGCTCCCAGCGGCCATGCTGTTACTCTGTCTCTCTATCTAAACCTGGGAATGCAGGAAGTGTTTTATATTATTGAACTTATAATCTTTAAACCTCTGGCCATTATGAATATTTAGCAATGTCATACAGCTTAGTCAGCTTCCCTCCATATTTCTAGTATTTAGGAATGATATCCTCAGGAATGGCAAATTTGTCATAGCTTACATATATGACATCCTGATATATTCCCACTCCCTAAAAGATCACATCATATATGTGTGTCAGCCTGTAAAAACCCTTCACATCTAGTGAGGTGTTAGTCATTTTAGCCAGACTGTTTTTACCACCATGTTTGTTTAACTGGTTTAATACATCGTGATCCTGAAGTCAGGCAGACTTTTAGGAGTTAACTGAAATAAAATAATATTGCCATGTTTTTTTTCTATAAGAGCAGCTGTCAAATATTATTATTTTGAGAAAAACAAAATTTTGGTCAAAACCTGATTTTTGTCTTTTTTTGCTCGTGTGACGTCTGATGCCTTTTTCCAGACTGTCTAAACTGTTTAAACAGGTCATGCTGAGTCTCCTAGAAAACAAGCAGCTGAATAAAGCATGCATCCTGAGTCACCTTCCTATGGCACATTATCAATAAAGATTGTGGTTGTTATGATGGTAGTAAAGTTCTTTCGCTGCTTTATTCACTGCTTTATTCGGAACTTTAGTTCCTTATGCCACTTCAGTCCTAAATGGTGGGTTCAAGAACTAAGCTTGGAACCCCTAGGTCATTCTACCCTTACAAAGCCACCTATTCTGTAACACCATGTAGTTATTTTGGTACTTCTCTAAGTCTTTATTAAGTGTCTATCAACAGGTAATTGCTTTTTAGCCTGGCTTCCCAGAAAAAGTCTGTAAACTTCTGTTTTGCAGAGAAAGAACCCATCTCAGTGTTAAGTGTACAGTGCACTATTCCTGTGTTCCACCCAGACACACGGCTTCTCCACATGATGATTGGGAGATCTTTCAAAGGAGCAGAACCTCATAACCAACTGCCAATCATTATAATGGTCATGAACATGACTGAAACTTAAACATACCAGTACATTTTTTTGGTATTCCCTAATTCTTGTCACAAGTGTGGGTACCATGAAGCCACAGCTAGGGTCTTTCTTTCATTACTGTCACTGCTACATCACACTAATAAAACACTCAAAACATTTGTAGTTTTAATACTCAATAATAGTCAAGAATAGTACATAAGTGTGCAATTTGCGACCAATGACCAATGTATCCATATGAGTGGACCTCTTAACAGCGAGTCAAAAGTGAAGCCAAAATGTTTCTTGGGCCCTCTAGTGGCTGACAGCAGTACAATATTGAACCCCACCCATTCTCATGTTACTAAATGGAAACTGAGCCAAACTTCCACTGTAAGTTGCAGCTACACAAATAAATTTTAGAAACAGTGTTCTGTCATTTTTACAAGCTCAACTGACCCTGACATCTCCCTGAATATTTTGTTTTATAGGAAGTGTTGGTGACAAATAAAACGACATGGTTGATGAACTGATGGACAGTTTCCTGCAGGACAGTCGAGTATCTTGGATGCACACACACTCTCCTACACACATCTGAAACTTCTGACAGTTCTGTAGCAAAGCCGTGTCCTGTTCTGCCATAAACTCTTGTAACAGCCCCTCAGCAGAGAGGTGTGTAACTCGGTCAGTCATGACTCAAAGCTCTAAAATCCTTTCCTGCAAATGGTAAAATCAATATATCTGCAAAAATAATGACCACAGTTTAGCGTTTTACATATGAATTATGAGTTAGTCAGTGCAACATTTTAAGTTGCACTTTAGGTAATGAATTGTGGATGGGTGTGTATGAGTGTCACGCATTAAAATGGCTGGGCAGGAGGAGAGAGAAGCTTTTATTTATTTTTAAATAAAAACCCTGAACTTCACCTGCAATGCCACACCCACACGTGGATTGCTAACAGAAATGACAGTGAAGGAGGCCAAAGACACCTGGAACAATCTGTAATACAGCACAAGGATTTCACCAACAGTCAGCGCTTTACAACACTGACATAAATTGACATGAGTTAATTTATATATGTTGGAATCTTGCAAACAGAATAAAGTGCCATGTGACACCTGACAAAACAAAACAACAACAAAAAACATCTTTATAAACCACACACTCTATAATACACAGGAAGAATCCTGGCATTAACCGTGATATATTAAATAATACCTCTAAAAAATAAACTGATTCTGCAGATCAGTAATGTAATGCAATAATCAGGGACCTTAAAGCTTGTTTTAGAATTACTGAGTTTATTGAGTAGGTAGTCATATTATTTCATTTAATACAGTATGACACTGCATTAATAAATTGATCTTACCTGCTGTATTTTGCTGAAGGTGGAGTTTCCTAAGCAGTCAGTGACTCGCTCCGTCCTGCTCTGAGGTCTGTAATGAGCAGCACTTCTGACACTTTATATACAGCTACTGACAGGGTGGAGTTTCAGTTGCAGTAGCTTTGAGCAGTAGCATGTTTGTGCTGGCTAAAGTTCTGATTACAAGCCTAATTTAATAATAGTAAAATGAGATGTTTACATCTGTATAAATGTAAATATAAATGAAAGACTGACAAAAATGTCAATTATAAATGTTTATAGATATGTTATTATAAATATGTCAAATAAAAATGTATAATAATAATAATAATAATAATAATAATAATAATAATAATAAAAATTAAATAGATAAACGCTGGCTAATGTGACACGTGCGCAGCACAGCTGGGAATATGCGTGCCAAATACATGCCACAGTTTGTTAGTCAGATGTCAAAAATGAACACGCTCCTTCGCTTGTTTAATTACATTTTATTATGATATGGATTAGCAGAAACCAGGATAAACCAATTGGAATGATAGATTTCTGATTAAAAATCATAAAGTCAGAAAATCAAAGTTTCTTTTCCAAATGAACTGAATTTGTTAATGAATTGAATTTTAAAATCTAATACTTTTCATGTGGCTGTAACACGTGTTTGTTCTGAAATCACGTGTAATGCACGTCACTTTAAGATGTGATTAATGTCTACTTAAAATGTTTTGTTCATGTCACATTAAGAAATGATGAACACGTGATTAGACATGTTTTATGCCCAACACATCTACTTGTGTTGTTCTTTACATGTGTATTAAATGGAAAAGACATATTTTGCTCTGTGCACAAAACAGCTCCATGAAGACATGGTGTGTTAATGTTGGAGAGGAAGAAATCAGGCGTCCTGCACAGAGCCCTGACCTCAGCTAGATTCAGGTCTGTGGATTTTAAGATGTAGTTGGACTGGAAATCTTTAAAGAAAGACCTGGCAACCTGAACAGGAGAAATAAACTTACCATCAAGATCCAAGCAAAGGTGCATCTACATCCTTAATGTCATAGCACCAGTTCAACCACGATGTGTTCTGTACATATTTGTGGGTAGCGCCTCGTATGTCCAAACAGTTTGCAAAAGCCTTTACGAGGGGCCCAGCACTTACTCATGTGGTCTTCACCACTCTTCTTGACAGTTATCGGTGCTCGGAGTGCAGGCACTGCCCTTACGCACTCCCCCCACCTCACTGGAGCTCTGAGACACCTGGACTTAAGCGGGGAACAAGGGCCCCACCCACAAAAGTCTAACTTTTGTTAGAATAATGTCTGAGGTGTTGGCATGGTGATGGGTTATGTCCCTTTGGACCACCTACTTCCTCGCAGATGATCCTCGATATGATTATTGGTGCTGACGGAGATGATGGCTAATACCGTGTATAATTGCGTGAGATGCGTATTGCGTATTGCAGAGATGCCTTTGTATTAATAGGTCCTTTGCTATCACCAATGGCTCCCTTCCGTACGAGTTGTTTTCTCTGACAGCTACTACTGCGCTCTGACACGTGCTGATTTCTGTCAGTGACACTGGTTGTAGGTGTAGGGCTGCTTCCTCTCTATGACCCTTGTGAATGGCGGCCCACAAACTCATAATATTGCTGCTCACTCATGCTTGTGTCGTCCAGTCGCTCCGATGGCTCTGGGACTCTCCTGCAGTGGCTAGAATGTACCCACGTGGCTCTGCCGCTCGTCTTGACCACTGTGTGAGTGGTGAGAAAAATCTGGAATGGTCCTGTCCACCTAGGTTTATTCCACTTTGTCCTCCTGAAGTCTTGATTACCACCCAGAACAGTTTGCACAAACGATTTCTGTGGATCAGGCAAACCCAGAGTGGGTGTGCTCTGCAATGCTTGTTTTAAATCTGTAAATGCCTGCTCTGATTCTGAGGTCCATTCTACTCAAGAGAAGGCCATTAGACCTGGTGTGTGGGCTATATCTCGCAGAGGTGCCTCCAGCACTGAGTAGTTTGGATTAAAGGCCCTGCAATATGAGCACATTCACAAAAAGGAAAGGACTTGTTTTTTCGTGATTGGTTTAAGAATCTTCTGAATTGTTGACGTTCTGTCAGCAGAGAGTCTTTTGCCATCCTTTGTCATATCATGTCCTAGGAAGTGTACGTCCTGTTTTACAAACTGCAACTTTGCTAGGCTAGCCTTGTGGCCCTCTTTAACAAGGTGTTGCAACAGTGCCACTGTATCATTTTCACATTCCATTCGTCAGGCTGTAGGGGTTTGCTCGATATTATCCCTTCCTCCTTCCAGTACTTGGTGCCCATCCGTGTAAGTGGTGGGTAGGAGGCAGGTGGAATCGAGGTCTTGGAAAGACTGTCAGTGTATCCAGGAGGGGCGTGCAGAGATGGGTAGAGGCGAGGCTCTGAGGATCCTCCTTCTTGGGTTGGCTGGCTTGTTCTGTGCCGGACAGGATCATTCACAGGCTGCCCTGGCTCTGAACGTCTCGGCGGGGCGGAGTTCAGGTCTGGGTCTTTCTGGAATTTCACACACTGAGAAACAGGTGAGGTCCCTGCCTGTCGAGAAGCTCTCTTGTGTCCCTCACACTGCCAATTGCCAAAAGCCTTCCAATCTGCTAAAAACTTAAAGCTTTACCTTCTCTCTTCTCCCTTTCCTCTAGTTTATCTTTTAACTCTTCTATCTGTCTAGTGCTAAAACTTCCCTTATCTGGGAAACCACACTGTTCCAAATACTAAATTGAGCCACACTGTCCATGCCATAATTAGTTTTCATGTATGAAATATTTGGACTGTCACATGTACATTCTGTCCTCAACTTTGCATGATTAGATTTTGGGGGTTTTACTCTGACCTTTACCCATGATGTATTTATTCAATATATATCACATACATAGATTTATATACAACAAGGTTTCATCTAATAAAGCCACCTGCACACACACACTCACTCGCTCTCTCTCTCACACAGCAGAGTTCAAGGTCACACACCCACGCACACACACACTTTCTCTCATCTAGCAGAGCACACAAATGGAGAATATCTGCCCAGACAGAAAACTTCAAGCAATATCCGGATATCTTACACACCAAGGAGATTCTGTAGGGACGAGCAACCATTACAAAACTCATGTAAATATAGAATCTGTTCATGTACGATTATTATAATTTTTTTTTTCCTTCAAGGGGAATAGAACTTCCTACACCGTTATACACGTCTGTATGCGGCCTTAATTTTTCTCTGGAAATTAAGAAACCTCCAACCCTCAGGCGAATTGGAAAACCCTTACCCACACCCCACCGTGAGTGGCGAAACGTACAGCACTTCGCAAGTTTTAGTTTAGGTATGACATTTTACATGCGCCCCGCTACTGTGACGTTTCTTTCCTTGCGACCTGTTGGTGCCTGCGTGTCTCCCCACTTCCCCTTTTACTTCACTTACACCAATTATACTACTTAATGAACTATACATACATATAAAGCTTTCCCAATCTTATCTAGGAAAGGAATAGACACTCACTCAGTCTCTGATGATGTCCTGGACCGCAGCGGACTGTGGGCCGGCGAAAGAACTAACCGCCCTTCCGTCAACTATGGAGGTTAAGGGATGAAATACAGAATTTTCTTTCACAAGCGTCCTCCGGTCACTCCATCACCGGCATCCACAGTAACCGTGCGGTCCCATCTGGGGTGCCAAATTGTGGTGGAAATTACAGAACAAACAGAGACTGAGGCAGTCCTTCGAGAATCTCCTTAATTCTATATGATAGGACAGAGAGCAGCGCAGAGCTGCAAACAGAAATGTAGAAAAGGAAAGAAGAAACCCCGTCTCTCTCTTAGGGGCAGTTTTTATAAACCCCTGATATCTTATGCAGTTCCATATCTCTACATGGGCTTCAACTGGTCCAAACCGGCTACGATACTTACAGTTTCTAGTTACCCTTGAGTAGGTTTTGACTACAGATATGCACCACGTCCTTGCTAGGGAGAGAAAGACCGATACCGAGGGGGGGAAAAACACACAGGAATGCAGACAGATACAGAAGAAGAAAACAACTTATACAAGAGAAATTTAACACTTAATGTAAGATGTAACACACACTGGGATTATTAATTTCCATTACAATGTTTTCTAACATGCAAAACTAAAATTAGAACTGAAAGACTGGAGAAAGATATGAGACTGTGCAATTATGAATAAGTAAAAATAAACAACAGTGGTAACATTAGTAAATATTTTAAAACAGATAACATTAAATCTGTGTGTTTCAGGCCTAGACGTTACTTCGGTATTATTCTGGAGTGAAAGTGAGAAGTGTGAGCTGGATTTCACATGTAGGCTAAATGTAACCAGAGGCAGAGTTAGGCAGGATTTCAGGCATATACACGTGTTAAATAATGTATATGTTCATTAAAGAGCACTTTAATCATGAATAATAATGCCTCCATATTAATTAACCCCAGACGTAAAAAATACATTCCATCATTTAATCACATTTTATTGGCTGTTGAGAAACAGGATCAAGCAATCAGAATCATGCATTTTTCCCATTTCTGTTTGAAAGCTAAAGCTACTAGCCAGCTAGCTAAACTCTGAGCTCAATGATATCAGGGAGACGATCAATGAAGTAATTTACTGTAGGAGGATAAAATACCTAAATAATTAGTAATAACTAATAATGAGTGGATATGCAGGATATAATTTTCCTCTTATCCTCTGTTCGTGTTTGAAATTTTATCAGTAGTTCAGTTGGACTGGGTGTTGCTGCTTTCCTCCATTCTTTGTTTGGTCATGTGTCTCACTGGAACAATCCATAAAACTCTCTCCTTGGCATTTCAAATGCATTTGTTATTTTTTGGTTTCCATTATCGAGGGTTTTACGTAAATAGATAAGCCGATATTCTGGCCATTTTCAAACCTTTCATCCATGCAGTGAGGTTTGAAGCCCTTTAGATGAAAAAAAAACTCTCTGGACACTCAGTAGTGGCGTCATTAAAGATCACAGTTACAGCGTTTTACTGTTTTTAGTTTGCTGTTCGTTACACAGAACTTCTTCACAGCATCTGGGCCTGAAATCAAGAAGCTGGAACAGATGCAAAGGAAGTTTTCTGCATGTTTCATACAAATAACCCTTTAAACCCTGAGGTAGTCATATTGTCTTATTTAATACAGTGGAAATCAGCATCATCTATATTCTCACAAACAGCTTACCTGTGATATTTTGCTGACAGTAGAGTTTCCTCCGCAGTCTCAGTCACTCAGTCCTGAGCCGAGTTCTGTAATGAGCTGCACGTCAGGGCCGTTATACACACTATCAACTAACAGGATGTACTTTTGATTTATGTATTTTTTTTGGCATAACAATAATTGTTGTTCTGGGTTTTGACCTTGTTTTTACTGTAGATTTCTCATTTTTGCTCTTTGCCTATTCCAGTTTATGCTGTTTGCAGATTGCATGACCTTGGCCTGTTGTTTCTGCCTTGATGTTGTTTCTGCCTCTCTATTTGGACCTGTTTGTACACCTTTTAAATAAAAGCCTTTTAAATAAGCTGCATATGCATCCTGCCTTCCTCACTGCGTGTGACACCCACAGTCTCGTTTGCATTGTACAAAAACACACCTGAAAAATTCTGATGCCAAGTGGTAAAGGATGTCTAAGTATAAGATGAGATTGTATAAGATGAGACCAACTCCATGGGCCATGTTTGCAAAACCCAAACACAGCACACAACTGAAAACCCCATAGCTGCTGTGAAGCATGGTGGTGGCAGCGGTATGCTGTGGGGATGTTCCTCTTCAGGATTGATTGGGATTGTAAGGAAATGGATGCTGCCAAGTACACCCAAATTCCAGAGGAAAACCTGCGTCCCTCTGCTAGACAGCTGAAGATTGGCAGTTGGTTCATCTTCCAAAATGACAACAATCCTAAACATACCGCCAAAAGAACAGCGCAGTGGTTTGTGGATACAAAGTGAACATCCTTGAGTGGCCAAGTCACAGCCCTGACTTAAATCCAACAGAAAAACCTGTGGATGTACCTGAAGAGAGCAGTCCATTGCCGCTCACCAT
Source organism: Parauchenoglanis punctatus (assembly GCA_030068025.1). Taxonomy (NCBI): domain Eukaryota; kingdom Metazoa; phylum Chordata; class Actinopteri; order Siluriformes; family Auchenoglanididae; genus Parauchenoglanis; species Parauchenoglanis punctatus. The sequence goes on from JAQQZU010000011.1 coordinate 21,980,890, forward strand.
GGCATTTGACTGAATTTGAACAATTCTACAAGAAAGAATGGGCAAAGATTCCCCATCAAGCTAGTAGTGACATATCCAAACAGACTGATGGCCGTAATTAAAGCAAAAGGTGGTTCTATGGAGTAATAAATCATCTTAAATCAACTTACGATTTTTCCAACCCTTTTATTTTAGTTTTTTATTTCTTAACATTTTTCAGAATGTTTTTTCGCCTTCTTTGTTAGCGTGATGCTGTATGGGAAAATTTGTAAATAAAGCTGGAAAAAGTTTTACTTTTCAATGGGTTTTGATTTCAGCCTGGACAACAAATAAAGTAACAATTTCAAAGGGCTATGATGATTTTCTGTAGTCACTGTAAATAATAATGACCATATTTATTTATCCTCACTGCCTGAAATGAATTCCTGGCTGTGTTGCTATTTGTAATTAAATACGTAAAAAAGTGCTAAGATCCAAATCACAATCATATATTGCTTTTGTTCAGAGAAGTCGAGTTGTGAAGAATTATTATTTTGCCTGCGGTCTTGAGAGTGTGTGTTCTCATTCCACTTCCTCAGAAGTGTTGAGCAACAGCTCAGTGCCGTAAGACTGGGTGTTACCTTTTCCACTTTTATACCTTTTAGACTTGAGTAACTTGTGCTTCCTGTTTTCTTTTTGTTTACTGCAGCAAGAACACTATCGCTCCCTTTCCAAATGAAGAAATGTGTTGCTTCATTTGTCACTTCAGGAACTCATAAAGAACTCATAATCCTTAATTATTCTTAGGAAAGAGTTCTTGCAGTCTTTTAAAAAAAGGGAAACACCCACAAGTTGACCTTTTGTTTCTTGTCACAAAGAGTTAATAATACATCATTGCTATTAGCAAAAAACATTTACAGAATTAATGTCATTTTGCTACATACAGTAAATATACAATATCATTTCTATGTTCATCATTTTCTTTTTCTTTTTTCACCCTTCTTTCTCATTTTCATCCTGTAACCTGATCAGCAGTCCTCTGACAGCTCTTTCTGGGGAGGAAAGGCTTCTGCACCTGCTCCTTCATGAATCTACTGTCTTGTGCAAAACAAAAGGTGAAACAACGTGCTTGACATTTTGTGATTGCCACCTCGTTCCACATAAATGCAGTAATAACCCATGAAAGATGTTTAGGTTCTGCTCAAGAACCCTGTAGAGCTCGCTGACACATGTACATCTGAACACTTTATAGGTTTTTAAATATTAGAACATTGTACACTGACTTGGCTTTACAGAGGAATTTGTCACCTCAGGCGTTTCCAGGCCTTCACAGGCTTTTGCAGTTTGCAGTGCTTCGGTGTCAGGAATAACACTTATGATTTGAGTTGTCAAAAACAATTTATTAAAAAGATATAAATGTTCTATGGCAAAACTCTCACCTTCTCTTCCATAGTAGACATTTTATCCTGTTTAAACACTTTCTCTCACTCATGGTAAATACCTGACAAACACGAACACATCACAATAACGAAACAGTGAATGAGTTTGAATAAATTAAAACAAACACACAGTGAATTTTCCCTTTTTGTGTTTCCTGAAATGAAAAGTTGCGAGTGCATCTAGCGTTACATGTACAAAGCTACTTCTGTTCCACTGCGAGCTGCGTTCCAGTACCCCGTCTACCCCACCCTCGGCCACTTCCTGGTGCTGGAACCCCTGAGCTGTTCGGACTAATCAATCGTTTCAAGGTGACAGTCGATCACGTGTGTATTTTGTATTTTGATGAGAACACTGTGTACATCTCGTCAGTTGTGTCGTTCTCACTGCCGAGCATGAAGCTGTTCCTGCTCATACACACTCCTGACCTCACGCCATGTGGAAGTGCACACTTGTGTATCGTGTTAAAGAAGTAAAAGAAGGTGTGTGGAACCCAGTAGAAGAACGCAGACTGGCGATTAGCAAAGCGTCACCAATTAGCAACAGATCCAGAACGCTAAAGCTCGTCTCTAAAGTGCATTTGGAATTGAAGGAAGGCAAATACACGCTCAGGACTGAAAGTCTGAGAGCATCAGCAACATCTGGCTTTATTTAATCAGAAACCAAACACCAAACCAGCGTTCCACACACACACACACACACACACACACACACACACACACATCTATATTACAGGCTTTCTGTCGCCTCCTTCTGGATGAAATGCTGAAATACAGTTATGTCTACAAGATATTGTGATCTGTTGTGTGACTCATTATGAACACACACACACACACACATCAGATTATCTGAAATGTTCACAATAATATTGGGCCTCATTTAACAATTGTATAATAAACTATGTGTAAAAATAGTTTGCCAAGCCCAGCTAAAACTTCAGTTGTCACGTGACGCTGATTAACGCCAATCAGACTTAAAGGACCAGGCGCGTTCAGCACACAGCTGGGTGAACCTGCAAAACCCGCAAAAAAAGAGCTGAAAATGACAAAACGGTGATTAAACGGTGAAAGAGTGCCTCCTAAGCGCAGCACGTGCTGAAGGTCCCGGTAACGCAGCTCGCCGGCTGACGCAGACGCGCAATAACTCACTGCAGAAATGCTCACGTGACGTTATCTTGAATAAAGGAAACGTTTTCTAATACTTCTCATTCCGAGATTATTATATCGCGAGCCTATTTCTAAACGTTTCTCTCACTTCAAGCTTAAAATGGTCTAATTCTGCAGGCAGATCATTTGCTCCTTTCTATAAATAAACAAGCAAAATTATCAGCCAATAACATGAATCAAACTCAAGCTTCAAAGGAGTGCAAATACCTCGAAACAGGCTTAATAATCTAAAAGATAAGTTTATTGTAACCTTATAATGGAAATATTAGACATGTGTAATTATATTCAATGCCACTGATATTCATAAAATAATCTGTAATCATTTTGACTGGATTTTTATGAATATTTTGATTGTTCTGTAAATGCTCCTGTGAACGATTTACAAAAAAATGTGAAATAAAAAGTATTTGCACCCAGCGTGATAAATCCAGCCTGATGTGCTGAAGTCTCCCGCGTCCTTTTTATAAGTGTTCCTGAGGCCGCATGTTCCACTCAGACAGCAGCAGTGTTCAGTATCGTGCTCTGACTGCTGATCTCTAACTGTCGCTGGATTCATATCAAGCTGTTTTAGGGTTTGATAACTGACGAAATGGAGACAGTTGCCGGTGCGTGCAGACTTTCAGACCCGACTTGCGTGAAGCGTGAAGCGTGAAGCCACTCATCAGGAGAGAAACACACACAAAGCTCCAACAAACTGAAAAACAAAAGCCATGTTAGGAGTTTACAGGAGACACAAACGTCTCAATCGGTTTTTAAACCTCGGTCTCTCATGACATTCTACATCCAGGTGAGAGCCACGTTTTTGTGTTTGTATGAATTTACAGCTAACTCCGCCCCTCGTGCTACACTGAACCAATCAGAACCTAACGCACGTTACAGCAGCAGTGATTCTTCCTCGTCTACGTTTATTGTGTTGAAAAGAATGAAAATAAACAGGAAAGAAAAACCTAAGCAGGAGTGATGGATTTCTACGCTGCACTCTTTACACCGCTCTGCATGTCAGAGGTCATAGCAAGGTCACCGATTCCTCGTGTAAAGGTGACTCCGACTCAGCGTAGCGTCCTGCTGTTCATTACAACGCTCTCCACTGGCTCTCAGCCCGAGCTGATCCAGGTGACGAGCTGCCTTTCCTGGGAAGGTGTTTTAATTTGCCGAACAGTTTAAAGCTCTAACTCGACAAGCCCTCGGAGCTGGTGACGTTGTTGTTCTGGCCGTCCTCGAGCGCTTCATGTTTCAGGTCCATGTTGCTCGAGTCCGTGTCTGCTTTGGTCGTCCTCAACCTTCAGAAAATTAAAAGAGCAATCAAAGAGTGACAGTGCAATAATAAAGGCACCCACTCAGAATGGCTGAACGATAACGATACATCATGCATCAATTAATCACGACACATATTTATAACAGTTTGAATCGATGGAAATAAAAATAAACATTCAATGCAATTCATCTCTTAGATTTTCCCAGCTGTAATTGTGTTGTTTAGACAGCAGAGGGCGCAATAACATACAAGCGCGTGAATACACAGCGCCACAATAGGTAACAGCTCTAAAACACGCACAAAAACTTTGTTTACTAAATGTTTGTAAATAATTATTGTTGGAAAATGCAACAAAAGTATATATATATATATATATCTTAATCCGGTTAAAAAAGAATAGAAAAATAAATGCTGCATTTTTTTGGTAATAAAATTTGAACTCTGTTAAAAATATTGTGAATCAAATAGGATCGAATCATGAATTGGGAGAATCGTTACATGCCTACTGAATAAAGTATAAATGTGAAATCACCGTTCAGGCTGAACACAGCAGAGGCCGAGACCAAATGCGAAACTCAACCTCCCCTTTTGCTTTATTTGTTTTACAAATTAATATTTCGAATCTTTAACTCTAGAGGAGTCGCAGTCAATCAAGCCACAAGTAAATAAAGAGTGTACGTGCTATTTTAGCTTTTTCACTGTTGTGACACGCTGCATTAGTGTCCGAGTTCATCAGTAAAAACACCGAGCGACTCCTTTATCCTTAGCAACTGCCTGCTGAGGACCGAGTTTAAACATTTACAGATGACAGATACAGATACGGATGAGGATACGGATACACACAGTGTCACTGTGTCACACCTCTAACATATAAAACACCACACACAGATGCTGCTGTCTGAAAACTCAAACATTAACTCATTTCAGTTAACACTTTAATGTGTGAATGTTCTGAATGTTTCTCACTTCTCTCTGTTGAAGACGATGAAGTCTCGCTGTATGCAGTCGAGGCGCTGCTGGAGCTGACCGTTCTGCACAAACACAACAACACAAACAACAAGTGTACTGGTTAAACATGTATTTCAGCCTGGAGCTGGTTGTTACGAACAATCAAAACAGGTACACAAATGTTAAAAGTAGATTTACGTTGCTAGCATTCGGCAGACGTCGTTATCCAGAGCGACTCACAGGAGTGTGTCGTTGTTTCTGTCAGTAAATCCATCCTGATACTGGATCACTAGCACACGGACTAAGAATACAACTCAGTATGAAAAACTCCGCTGGTGAGGATAAGTACAGCATGAAAAACACAAAACATGGATTTTTTTAAGTATAGGTACTTTATAAGTACTTTAAAAGTAATATATTCCACTTCTGAGAGTTTTCTTGTGGAGAGAAACATATATTTCATTTACTCCCCTGCTTTACTTTTTATGATCTTCTCACTTAGTGAGTGGATAGTGTGTCCATAGTGCTTTATTTATTACCTATTATATTATACAAACTACAAAATATTTAGAAATATTTACAACCCCTGGCTTTCTGACCAA
>JAQQZU010000011.1:22021635-22038637 GCA_030068025.1 Parauchenoglanis punctatus
TCCGTTCTGGGCTACTGTAGCGGCGCAACATGGCGGCTCCGTAGAGGTGGACCCGCCCCCTGTGTAGGTATAAAGGTCTTATAAAAACAACAATTTGTAGTTACAGGTAATTTTACATACACATCTTACTCTAGGAACTAGCTATAGCTAATTAGCCACTACCTTTTCCCATTTTCATCAAACAGCGGAAACAAGCAAACAGACAATTTGTCTAATTCCAAATCGTTAGCATTAATTTCCTAGTTATAGTTCTGTTTCTCCTCTTCTTTTCCTTTCCTTCCTTTCATTTTCTTTTTGCATTTTCCCCCAGATAGAAATGAACACTTCATGATTACCACTTTGTTATGTGACCTGATTTAGTTATGTAAACTGCAGTTTCTACTTATTTTTTTACACCACACGGGGCATCCTGTGACTCCATGATACACAAAACCTTTCAACAAATGACAATGTAAAGTGCAATTTTTATGCATCTCTATTTCATGAATCCTGGCGCCCCATGGTGGTCTCAGGGGCCCTAAGCAAGCGCTTATATCACTGGAAAAGGCGTATTTGTGTTTCTCTGCACTTTATTTCAAGTCCAGTTGCTTTTATTGTCATTTCAACCATGTACAGATGGCACAGTACATAGTGAAATGAAACAACGTTCCACCAGGACCATGGTGCTACATATGACAACACATTTTTGTACTGGTTTTCTGAACTTCTTTGCATTTTTTATTATTATTATTATTATTGTTATTATTATTATTATTATTATTATTATTATACACTCACATTCATATAAATTGTATAATAATAACATACCCCCCCCCCACCCGCCAAGGGTTCTTTTGTTGTGTCTCTGAGGGAAACTCTTAAAGGCTCTTAAGCTCCTAAAGTAAAGCTCTTGTAAGAAGCTAGGAATCCTCAGCTGTCTAAAGAGAGATTGATGAGCCCTTATTAGCTCTGTTTTTTCTAACCTTTTTATCATAAACGTGACTTTTTTGTTCCAGCACTCATCCAAACCATTATTAGTTTCTAATCTTTTCAGTTACAGGGTCTTTGAGTACTTTGAGTACTTTGTGTCTCTGTGTCCTTGACTGGTGGAATATTTCCTTCTGCCTGATCAGAATGCACGCTGAAACTCTGCTTGACCCTGAGAGAGTATATTAGAGGGTTTTGATCCCCCTGCCTGGTTTGTACAGATGTTTGGAGTTCAGACAGCAGAACCTGCGAGTGTTCAGTGCCATCTAGTGACCATTCTCCAGAAAACACACTTTGTGATTCATCTGAAACACACTGGTAAAGGACACTGGCTTAGATTTATAAAGAAAAAGTCATATGAACTTTAAGTGTGAAAAATCACATGATTCATACATGTGGGTCTCAAACACTTCGCATGTTACAGGAGTACCGTCAGTCTAAAAACCCTGTTTGGGAGGTTAGTCGGGGAATATGTTTTTCAATAATGCATAAATAATGTGCTAATTCAAGTGCTTGGTGAAGAGCTACGTAAGTCTTTAGTCTTCAACTAGAGGAAGTTCTTTCACCACCTGGGTGCAGTGCAGAGAAGATCCTTGATGCATGCAATCCTTGTATCTTGGGAGATGGTGGGTCCAGTTGAAAGGAGCTTGGCGTACTGCGGGGTGTGATCAGTGCTTTAAGGTAGGCGAGTGCTGGTCCGTCTTTGGCTTATGTGGCTCTCCTCCATCTCACCTGAGAAGAAAGCAAACCACCATCACCATGCCATGTCACCAATGTCATTCTTTCCTTGTTGAATGCTGCGGAAAGGTCGAGGAGGATGAGGACTGATTACAGTTTGGTTTTTCTAGCAGCGTGAAGCTTTTCAGAAACAGCCACAGTGTCAGTTTTTCTGAAATGTGCCATTTTGAAGCCAGACTGATTCGGCTATTGGCGGTTGTTCTGGGTGAGATAGACAGACGACTGATTGAAGACACTACTTTCTAGGATTTTAGAAAGAAAAGAGAAAAGTGATCCTGGACGGACATTGCTGATGTCTGAGGGATCCAGAGTGGGTTTGTTCATGGTAAGAATAATTTTCTCAAGTCTCAAAGGAACGATACAGCAGCAGATGTTATGGAGTCATTTATGATGGATGAGATGAAGGAGAGGAGGTCTTGTGAAATGATCTGGAGCATTGTGGAAGGGAAAAGATCCAGCGGGCAGGTGGCGGCATTGCTGGACAGGATAATCTGCAGGATCTCTTCTGTGGGAAGAAGAGACAAATGTGATGAGGAAAGAGGAATGGAAGTGTGATCACGACATAAAGGAAGTGGATAATGAAAGACTGGATTTCATTTTTGCTTTGGATTTTGAATTTTCAGACTTTGCTGATCTTCTCAACGTCATCAGCGGTCAGGAGGAGAGTGAAGGAGCAGGCGGAGGGTTAAAAAGTGAAGAAAAACATTGTGGAGCTTCTAACTGATAAATTTTCACATAATATAGAGCATGTGGTTTCATTTTCACATGATCACACACACACGCACACACACACACACACACACACACTTACTTCCCTTCATTTGTATTATGCTGCATTCCAATCAGTATTAGTCATGTTTGTTTAGAAATGGATATCATCTCAGAGAACACATCATCTGTTAGTTTTGGATCTCGGAGGTGATTTTTCAGGTTTTTGTTGATAAATGGAGCCACTTTGGAAGGTTCAGAGATAAACTAAATTAAATTCAGATCATAGAATAAGATGTGCAACACCCAGGGAATGCAGTGCTGTCATGGCGTGAGAATGTGAGGTGTGAGGAATTTGTAGCGCTCAATAAGTTTTACATCCGCACAAAGCTGAAGTTCTAGTGATTATATAATCACATGCTGAGGAACTTTAGTTATGATGTTGGCTTTACTCCACCTACTAACTTTTTCATGCAGAAATGATCTATTACTTGAAACTGCATGTTATAAAAATTTTCAATTTTACGAAATAGAACTTCTGTTAAAAGTGTGCAGGAATAATATAAGTAAAAAAAGCAAAGAACATTAGAGTTTTTTTTTTAAACAACTAAAGCAGCTATCTAAAATGATAATTCTACCTATCTTTATTTGCATACTTGTTCTCTTACGTTTTATTTAAGAGTCTGACTCTTCAATATACTGCATATTTAATAGTATATAATTTTGCATTATTTAATATTGTGTATTTAATGTATTAAATGTAACGTTGTGATTTTTTTCTGCTACTATTTATAAGCGATTTCCTGTTTTATTAAAAAAAACTGTTTGTTGAAAAATTTAGTTTTCTTTCTGCTAACATCTGATGACCACAAGGTGGCGATATTGTGAGGTTGCTGTTCATGGATCCTGAGAGGTTCGGGATGTAAACGTATGTTCTTTGGTTCTGTAACATTATTAGTACCTTATTAATGAAATTATGATGGTAGAGATATTAACAACTATTTATAATAACTATAAATATTTAGTTATTAAACACAAGTGCAAATCTAGAACCTTTTCTTCTTCTTCAGTAGGTAGTAGCAGAAGGGATCTTCAGTAGTCTCTCTACATCCATACTTCTCAAAGTTGATCCATGTTGCACATTCTGGAGGGACGTGATATGTTTTTTCCACAAACCTTAAAACTTTTTTTTGTGTTTAAAAACAGAAATAGTTTCAATTTAGAACCTTCTCAGCAAGCTAAGAACCCATTATTATACAAAGAACCCCTTAAGTAACCCAGGTTCTAAGCCTGATTACTCAGTTTAAGCCACGCTGTTATGCTTGTAGGAATTTCATCATCTGGTCTAATTAGTAATCAATTAAAATATAAAAAATGTCAACTTTGTTCCAATAAATCAGGGAGAAGTGTTGTATATGATGCAGTGTGAAGCTGATCTGGGATTCTGTATCTGTAAATACTCCAGTAAATAATTATGATGCTTTATATATTGCCAAATTCTTTAAATAGTTTAATCATATTTGAAAACAAACGAGCGACGTTTAAAAAAGTGAATAAAACTACAAATCCCATGCTAACGTTTAAGTCGTTCTATAAAACATGGGGGCGTGGTTTGAGCAGAATGGGCGGGGCGCATGCCGGAGTTGTGGAGAGTTTTAACGGCGCGAGCAGCTTCAGTCCCTACAGGTGGGCGCGAGAAGTTTGTCGGCCGTCGCGTGCGCCTCAGGATGGTTCATTTAGCATTTTAGCTCATTTCTTTCGAATATTGTTATGTTTAACTTCTCTCTTTTGTCTTTTCTTTCATTTTCTCACGGCACATTTTATTTATTGTTTTTAAACTTCATCGGCGACAATGACGTTTGCTGTCACAAAGTGGAATATCGGCTAACTCGAGTTTTGTGATTTTTGATTTTTGTGAGAAAAAAAAAATCTACCTCACAGGCACGCACGCGCACAAATACACGCGCTGGCAAACTAGCTAGAGCTCGTCAGTAAACGCGGATTTTTTAAAAAGATATATATATATATTATTCAGCATGTCGTTGTTCGGGAAAATCTTTCGTCTTCCGACTGACAAGAAGAAAGTGAAGCAGTACGAGCATGTCCGTCGGAACGTGAACCCGGCTGAGGTGTGGGAGATTGTGGGAGAACTGGGCGATGGAGCTTTCGGGAAAGTTTATAAGGTGAGTTTAGTTTAAGATTAACTTCAGTTATTTGGGCTAACAGATGATGAAAGCGGTCCCCCCCCCACATACACACCATCCAAACCAGTCCAACTGCATTGGTGCTTTCCTGAAACCTGTCACAAAATATGATCGCAATTCGTCTAATAAGGTGAGCGGGTTGGACACAATATCATTCCATATCGCGATATCTGGTTTTCACGATACGTTAGGTACAGATCTCGCGATATTTCCTGTGTGACTGTACCACACATTCAAAACTGGTGTCATTTGACGTTTACTATAAGAACTAAGAAAAGTGAGTTATAACTCACACTTAACACTTTATTAGATACACCTGTCCTGTTAGACATGTTCCTCTAATCACCTGTTTCTGATCATGATGAGCTTAATCACACCACCACACCTGAGTCACCAGAACGTGTTCATTAATTCTCCATAATAGCAGCTCTGAAAAAGAAGCTGAAAATCACAGGTTTAGTAATATCCCTTGTTATATATTAATAAGTTATTTTTTTCTATAGTAACAGCTCATTCACAGGAACTTGTACAGCAGATGGTACAGTAATAATGATGACGATAATAATGGTTAAAACTCTTCAGGTTATGGAAAGGTGTGTCGAGGAAATCAGTGCAATGGAATGAAAAATGAGATTTGGTCAGAACTTTTATAATTTATTTATTTTTTATCTGGTTTGAAGGGTGGGGGTTAGAAAACAGCTGGCTCGCCCATCACTAGCAGTTGGACCTGATAAACGGATATAATAACCCGGGGGCAGTTTGGATAATAACACTGAGTCACCACCAGGTCATTGCTTACAGCATCATGCGGCAATTTGGACACGTTTTCCTCCCTGCAACGTGATGTATTTCAGAGTCTATCTGGACAGGCGTAATGTTGTACAACATGTTTTTAGTTGTAGTTATACCCATCCTGCTAGCCGCTCGCTAGTCAGTGTCACGGTGCGGCTGGAGTGTGTGCTGACTCGGCGTTTTCTGCTCGGATGGAAGGGCGGAGGTGAAGCGCGACGTGATTGTTTAGAATTGCTCTGAATTCTTACGCATCATGGAGTATGTGAAAACTGGGATAAAAATCACTGCGCTTTAGTTGAAACAATGTTTTTCTTCTAAATGTTATTAGAGAATTTAAATTATTATTAAGACTGGAGACAACAAAGGAAGAGGGTGGGTTTATATTTATGTGGTTGTTAATTCAAATAAGACTACTGTGTGTTAGAATGTTGTCATTTAATCCTACTCAGGAGATCCAGCGTGAAACTTAGATATTTTTAACCGACCATGAGTTCATCATGCCCCAAACCTGCATGACCCGCTGGGTCACTAAGCAGTCGGTCATTCTACTAACGCGGACCATTCTAGCATTTCCCTTTCTGCTTAGAGTTTCAAAATCTTTTTGGAACTGAATGCTAGGGTACGTTAGCACGAAATCCAAATTTAACTAAGAAGCTAATTTACCAACCTTAACTCCCTGTCTAATTGAACTAGCTAAATCACAAAGCGGAACTAGCTAATTTACCAAATTTAAACTGTAACACAATTCTTTAGCATTGATACCGAATTTACTGATTCATTTTCATGTAGTAGATTAGACGCTTCATCCTGTATGAATCCATAACTCCAAAACCCAATTGCTTACTACAAAAAAGCACGAGGGGGAGTCGAGTGAAAACCTTTTTTTTTGTTGTTGTTGTTTTTTCCTTATTTATTGTGAATGTGTGTCACAAACTTGTATGACTTCAATACATGACCTGCATTGTGTTCAGCACAAGTGTTCCAGTGCTAAAGCTAAGAATTTATGGATTTCTCTAGAAAAATATTCTTCTGGTTGCTAATAAGGTTTTCCTCTGACTCACTCTTGCCGGACAAAAGCAAAGCCTCATGGAGGTTTTGTTTATCTGGGTAAAGTACAAGTTCTCCAATATGGTACTTAAGTACAGTAATGAAGTGCAGTTTCTTCCCAGCCCAGATGTCAGATCAGCATCAGGAATGGGATGATGTGCAGATTCAGTGGGATCAGTGCGTACGTGTTTAGAAAGCGTTTCCTGGTGGTGCGCTCCGACCTGTTTAGACCTGAGTGGATCACTGCAGCACAGACTTCTGGGAACTTGGGGGTGAGAGTTTGTGAATGGGATAAAAATCTGTGAGCTTCCTGCACCTCAGTGAGATTCCTGACTCATCGTTTGTAAGGAAGACAATCAGTTTGTGGGTGTGGCCATCTGGTAATCACACAACATAAAGTGACAAGCTTTACTAGCTTTACTAATTACCCTTATGTTTACCTTTCACCCCACAGTGACGCCGTGAGTTTGGGTTTAGTGAGAATATTCTATGTTTTTACAATTACAACCTGGAGCATGTCGTTGTGGCACTGAAAGCCGAAGTCCTGCTCTAACGTGCGTCATAAGATCTGTCTTACCTGAATAAAGTTAGCTAGCTAAATGTGTCCGTTATAGGAAGCTCCTCAGTCAGAGCGTTACTTGGATATCTAGTGTTAGTTTGCTAGTTTTGTGAAGAAGAGTTTACTTAAGTTTGTTAAAGCAGATTAAATTAGACATGACTTGTAAGCTAGGCATGTTAAAGGCTTAGTTATTTCACAGTAAACACCGCTGCCTTCCGTTGGTTGGGAAACGTGTTGGATTCGATAGAATGTGGTTAAAAACTACAGTTTATTGCAGATTTTCACACCCAGCAGCACAATGTGACACTTCAGGAAACAAATTCTGGCTTTGTGTTAAAAATCACTACAGACTCTCACCATGCTTGTGCAACCAGGAGGTGCGGCTGACGTCAGTCACGTGTCAGACTCAAGTGTCTCACTCAGGTTTATTTTTTTAATCGTTATAAACAAAGCAGATCGGAAGCAGCGCACAGAGCAGCTGGATCATCTGCAAAAAAAAAATCATAACCTGTAAGGCTAGTTTGTACAAGTGCTCGAGACGTCGCAAAGCCAGCTCATGAACTCGCATTTTAGCGTATTTGCATTAAGCAATCTCTCTCACTCTTTTTCTTTTTTCTTTTTTCTTTCTGACGATGACAATATTCACACACGTGGTTTTATTTGTGTTTCTCTTGTCCTTTACCAGGGGCTAATAAACTCTAAAATCAGCTTGAGGACAGGAGGATCAGCTAAAACATTTTCTCTGATGGAACAAATTGTTTCAGCTTCATTGGGGAAGTGTGTGTGTGTGTGTGTGTGTGTGTGTAAACTGTTAAAAGGACAGTACAATCTGCTGTAGAGGGTGAAATGACATGTTGGTGAGAGAGCGAGGTTAATCGCTGCTCCTCAGCTGTGTTGGACGGTGATAAGAAATTTACACTGCGTGTGAGAGCTGATCCTGTGACGCGCAAACGCATCTGTCTTCTGTAACCTTCTTTAAGAACTTCAAGCTTTCCTTCAACATTAGAAGGGAATCTGGGGTTCAACGTCACCAATTATGTTTATTATATTTTACTTTATAATGTTAATAAATGTACATTTTCCTATAAAATACAATTATGATGAAAACATTATTGTAGTCTTTCGAATAACAAATTTACAACTTCCACTAATAAAAACAATATAAGATAAAAAGAAAACAAATTTGTCTGAGTATGATCAAATTTTTGATCATACTACAAAAATTCAAAAATAAAACCTAAAATTATTAAATATTTAGTGTTCGATGATGCTAATGGTGTCGTACTTTTAGCAAGAAAGAAGAAAAATAATTGGTTGTTTTTTAACTAAACTAATATTTATTCTGACCAAAAAATATAATTGTAGATGGGTGGAGCCTCTCCTAGTGGGCGTGGCTCATACAGGAAACGGGCGGGGTTTGTTAAAGCACACTCGCTGCAGCAGCAGTTAACCTTCCCTGTTGTAAAAAAGTGATTTTCTTTTTCATCCAAATGCTGCAGTGTGAGACTTTTTTTTGTTGTTGTTGCAAAAAACAGGTTAATTGATGCTCCGAATTTCATTCAGCTCAGTCATGTGTGACGGCCCTGACGTCAGTCTTAGCGCAATCGTTCCGAAGGCCTTCCTGTTCTAGCTGTAAAATAACTAACAACACGTCTGTACACGTCCCAACACCAGCTGAAACACGAGCATGCAGTCATCTTATTAACCCTTTCCTGGAATTACGGTTCACTTTTTATAGAGTTTATCAGATTTATTAAAAAAATTAATTCAGGTTACTGTGCAGTTTCAAAGTAAACTTTTGCACAGAGTTTCTTGTTCCTTCTTGCTGCAAGCGTACGTTTGACTTGCATTAAAATTTACGCACATGAAGTCATGTGGTACCTTTCACGGGGCACAGAGAGGGCAATTTTAATGTTTTTCTTTGTTAAACCAATCAGAAACGGACGTTGGTGTTGGTGTGTAATTAAGGGTCCAGGAAGTGTTCAGTATTAAAAAAACTCAAGCAACATGTGTCCGAAGGTAATATTTTGTATTTTTAAATAAATCATGCAGAACAATTCCTCTGTGAAGTTGTATCTTTAGTTTTTGACAATATGACTATCACGACTGGAGAAGCAACAGAATCCACAACCTTGTGTGTTATCTGTGTTGTTGATCAGTGTGTAGTCAGCGTTATGACGTTAGCTTGTTGTGGTTGCAGATTGTGTACCATACAGGAAGTTTGTCAGCTCTCAGGGGAAGCAGACAAACCCAATTTCAGTAGTTATAACTGAAAATCAAGAAACCATGTCACGCTTGTTCATCTTTGACTAAAGTTCGTTGTCCTGATTTACTACTAATAATATTAACCAGACAAAATAGAAATACAAAAAAATTGTTTCTTAATTCCCACTTACACCAAAACACTAAAAAACTAAACACGCTATCACGGGTTACTGTCTGATCACTTTGTAGAGTAATTTTGTAGAGTTATTTGTGGCAGCTGAGAGTCAACAGCACTTGTGTTTGAGATTAGGTTGCCAGGTTTCAGCTAAAAAAAAAAAAACTTAACTCAGAATCCACACAAAAAAACTTGAAACAAGAGAGACACGTTGTTCCTTTCTTCTTTTTCTTATACTTTTTTGTTGGGTAGGGAAAAAAGGTCACGATGGTGTTTGTGTGTGTGTGCGTGCACCATAGTTCTCTTTCTCTTTACCACTCTATTCACTAGAAATGTTTCTGTACATCATACACGCACTGTTCGCACTTAAACTCTGCTGTTGTTTGCTGAAATTTATTAGATTTAATTCTGCTCTAAAGCAAACTCTAGCGCAATCTGGCAACCATTACCCGTCCTGTCCTCTGCTCCTGCCCTGAACATGGGGAAGTGTGATTCCTGCCCCATGGGGCCTCAATTAGAGCTCAGAAACCAGAATGATGTCATTTTTGACCTCTTTGCATGCAAGCTACAAAGTAGGAGGAAAAACCCCAGACTCCTCCATGCTCGGGTTTTTGTTAGCAACAAGTTAGCCAGCTAACTGTGATGTATTGCGTGACGTGTGGAGTTGTGAATGAGGGTTTTATGAGGATGAACATTTGATAAACCGCTGATATAAACTTTGGTTCTCTGCATCACCTGACCCTACAGACGATCCTGCATTTCTAATGTATATTTTAATTAGCTTTAAGCTGCTGGGCATCTGTTTAAAAATCACCCAACAAACTTTTATTCTTAACTTACTGTACTGTATTAACTGCAGACTTGGCCGTGTTCCTCTGCTATGAGTTATCTGTCTTTCAGGTTTGATCTAGGACTACTTCCTGTTTTTTTTTTTTTTTTTTCTTTCCTTTTCCTTTTTTTAATCACAGGGAGAGGCTTCTGTGTTCTGCGCAGATGTTTTCCCTTCAGAGTCGCTGTTTAGTCTGACGTTCGTCTACGACTTCAGGCCACAGAAACGTTCAGCGTTTAAATAATGTTCTCTTGGTTCCAACTCGAAACGTCATAATTCGTGTGTTTATCACAAACTATTGAATAAGAATAACAAAAAAAAGGGAACATTGTATTTTTGGTAACATGTATGTGTGAAATGTTTTTAAAAAATGATATTTTATACATGTAAACGTGTATTAAAAACAAAATTATTGTTTCTATTGTTGGACATTAATAAGTAAAAATGCCATTTGTACACTAGTAAAATATAATATTTTAGCTGTTTAGCAGTGCACATGAGGTTAAAATATATTCAACACATGTTCAGTTCAACATATGTAAAGTGCATCCAGTAAACATTTTTAAAGCTTCATGAGCGGATGAATTTACATTTAGCTTTCTTTTTTGGTTTTATATTTATATGTTTTGAAGCTTGATTTCTCTCACCTCTAACTGCACTTTAGCTTTTTTGCTCTTTAATACAGAGCTTCACAGGGTGTAAAGTTTCTGTTCCTGTTAAACACTGGTTAAGCAATTTTTGTCTGTAACATTGAAACTAAAATTACTCAGACGAGTTATGTGTGAAGGTTAAAGGACCTCTCCTAGCTCAGTGTGAACGGAAACAAGCTTCACGAGGGGGGAATTTCACAACCCTCACTTCCTCCCACTTTCTCCAGCATCACTGAGTAACTGGAGGGTGTAACTTTCACACACAGCTTTATGATTTTCACGTGGACTCGGGGTGCAAACGATGAGTTTCTGTCCTCCAGATCATTCTGAATTAGTTTCTCACCTCGTCAGAGTTGTATAAACCTACAGAAACAGAGGAGCGATCACTCTGACTTTCAGGAAGTGAATTTCTGAGTTGTGACTCCTCCTTGATCTTAAGGATATTAATCTGTCTCCTTCAAATCCAGCCATAAAAACCCCACAATACATCAAGAAATTTCTACAATACACAATATGTTTCATGATATGCAGATTCACGAATGTGTACAAAAAATAATTAATGTAAAACTGAAAAAAAGGAGAAAAAAAATCCCCATTCCTAATAACTGTTATAAATCCTATTAATTAAATAAAAAATAGTTTATTTGAAATTTTTACCATTTTAAAGATTCTGTGCAAAAACCTTCACCAGTCACTTACATCCGATTGCAGTTTCACAAATTATTAAATGGTAAAACTTAAACGAAGAGAGTTAGTCCTACATCTGTCACACCAAGTGGACTTTCAGGGTTAATGTCTTTAACCTGGCAACAAGGTGAAGGACGCTGCCTTCACAGCCTTCTGTTTCAGACACCTGCAAGTGAGCAGACTTTGTCAGACGTAAACATGTCCTTATCGGTTTTTAAAAAATAAAGTTCCGGTTTCCTTTTCTTGTTCTCCTATGTAATATCTCAGAATGTGATAAACTGATTAAAAGATGAGATGAAAGGAAAGATGGCAAGTTGGTTTGCAGAAATAAGTGATCATCTGGAGCAAAATCAGGAAAGCTCAGGATCCTCAGAAACGTGTGTGTGTGTGTGTCATATTGAAGTGGAGAATTTATGAAGGAGACACTAGGCGTTTCCATTTTGACGCAGGCGACCTGTTCTTCCAAATGTCTGGAGTGTGACACTCTCATCGTTGTCATTGTCAGAATCCCTCTTCCTTCGTAGAAATGTTGTGGTGTAATGTGGTTGTTTTGTGTGTAAACACAGAGCTGTTGTCGCATTTATGATTTTTGACCCGTTGCTACAGTGATACGGGAGATGCCTGAAAATAACGCTTTTCTGTCTGTAACAATTGCAGATGAAATTCATCCAGTTCACTGATGCTAACTGCTGCTCATGCAGCGCCACAGGGTGGTATAACACACTGTCCCCACCCTCTTCTGCATACATGAGCTTTCTACATACTGGTCTCCTCTTCTGATGTATGCTAAGGTTTTGTGGTAAGGTTGTTTGTTTATTTTGGCACCTCTGTGAGAGTAACACTGGGTTGTAACGTCAGCCCCTCCCTGCTGCACTCCACCATCCCCTCGACTGCAGAGGGTTTGAAGGAAACTGACCTTAAACGTTGACCGAGGTTCTTCTGCTGAGTTTCTTGTAATGCTTGTTCTGCTGATTTACGCTCGTAGAGATCTTATACAGGTCATGTCGAGGTGACCGTGACACGACTTTTGCATCATCTGCGGAAAATTCTTGTTACACTTTCAGCAGTCTGTTTTATTTTGTGCTGAACTCAACGGGCGTGATGTGAAATGAAGTGGGAGTGTCTCTCGAGTTCCTCTTTACCGTTTTTGTTTCTTTAGCACTAAAAGATCAGTACATACTAATAATAATGGTATACATACAGTATATAATATATAATAAGTATAAATATATAATATGTAATAATACACAGTGGTTTTATATGAACAGATAAAAGGCACAACATGTATTTGTGTAAAGTTGTTACTAGTTACAGTGAGCCCGCATGAACTGACGGCTAACGATACAAAAGTAACTATGTTTTTGTTTTTTTTGTTTTTTTTCCCCCCTCCGCTTGAATGTTGAGTTTAAGTGAGTTTAGATCTCTTTCCTTATGTGGAAACACGTCCAGAAGGTCATATGGTCCTGGTTTAGATTTGAGAAGTGGAACAAACCTGAAGAGCCTGAACCATAAAAGTGTCAGCGTTACAGATTTATTCCAGCTTTTGCAGAATAAACTCGTCAAGCTGGAGCAGTGCACGAAGAACACGAGCCGCAATTATTGAGCCTCATGCTAAACATGTAGCATAAGCTAATGTTAATCATTTAAAAAAAGTGTTTATGCTACAGTACAGATCAGTATCTGATGCCTGGTATCAGTTCTGGGGCGATACCTGCAAGAAAGAGAAAGGTGGCTCAGATATCGGAGAAAAAAACAAATCAGATCTCGGATCCTGAAACAAATAATAGATTGGACTTTGTGAAAAAGAAATGTGTTTTTGGAAATGCATTCAATCCACACCGATTAAAAATATGATATAAAATAAGAGTATTCAAAAATTACATAAAAAATATAAAACAATACTTCCCCCACCATCACAGTTCCAACTTGATACAACATTTTAGTCTCAAACGTTGGTGGTCATGTGACCTGAACATGTTGTTTTATCTTGCGCGTGCACACAGAGGTTTAAATTTGAGATGGTACTGAACCGATACCTGGTGTCACTATTATCGGGCCGATATCAGAAAATTATTGGTCATCAGATCTTGTAAGAACCAGCAAGGATTAGAATTTCATTTTGGGAAAGAAAATTATTTTCGGAATTGGAAATGTTTATAAATTAAGAGACTTAAGAGTTTTTTTCATTTGTTAGGGCTGATTTTATTATATTTATACTTTTTATCTTCAGTGTTTAGTGATTTTTGTGTGAAATATTTTAACTGTATAGTGTTCAGTTATTAAAAAGAAGACATTTCAAAGCTTCGTTTTTGCAGAAAATGATATTGGATCGGTATCATCGGAAAAGGAAACGAAAAATGCGTTGCCGTCTCTGGTTCCGGTTATGTAGCGCCTTTCTAACAAGGTCGCGTGGGCAAAAAAATCATAAATAAATAAAACTGTAACATACAATCAGGAAGAAGAAAGAGACCAGTCGTTCAGCCGGAGTTACAGACTCCACCCTGGTCATGCAGGTGATTGTGCCGAGTCATTAGAGGACGTTGATGAGGGCTCGTTGCCGTGTCATCACAGTTCTCATTGTGTGCAGCGACCGCTTCAACATGTCCTGACTCCTCCTGTTAGTTCGTGTCATGGTTCGAACAGAACAGAGCCAGCTATTCGTCTAGTCTTTACTCATCAGGGCAGAATGAACAGAGATTTGTCCATCACCTTCGTTATCAAATATTTTTATATGCTGATTTAAAAAAAAAAAAAAAATTTGTTATAAATGTTTTTTTATCATCAAAATTTTCATTAACAAAAGTAAACCATTAAGAGTGTCCTACTGAGACATGAGCTTGTGAGCTGAAATGGAAGTATGCCGATATGCCATTCAATCTGGTGTCTGTTTTTTGCTTTTCAGGCCCGGAACAAAGACACGGGCATCCTGGCAGCTGCCAAAGTGATTGAGACGAAGAGCGAAGAGGAGCTGGAGGATTACATCATAGAGATCGACATCTTGGCTACGTGCAACCATCACTACATTGTCAAACTGCTCGACGCCTTCTTCTACGATCAGAAGCTATGGGTGAGATTAGCCAGACTGTTTTGTGTGAGAACTCCGCAGGTTAATGTTGGAGCTGCTTCCAGTTCTCGATCAAAAATACGTGAACAGGTCGAGCATTTCTTCCCCCAGAATTAAACTGTCTATAAAATAAATAAAATGAGCCCATCAGCATATGGATCTGGAATTGTAGACAGTTCCATAGGTGTAATAACTGGAATCCCTCAAGGCTTTGCCCCCTTCTCTCATTACACATCTTTTTGCTCATTTTTACTTGATTTTTTTTCCGTTTCAGAGACGCCCTGAGAACCATTACAAAATGAGGCACTTCCTAAATGTGAAATAACCATCATCTTACTGCAGAGCTTTTACAATAGAAACACACGTTTAGGATTTTAAAGCCTATTATTATAATTATTATAATTATTATTTTATTTTTTCCCCTTGTACTAGTTTAGGTGCGTCAGCGTGTGTGAGATTGTGTGTGAAAATGTCGATCTTGATTACTTGTCTAACAGATGTTGAAGAAACCTGTAAACTACGCTTTAAACTCAGCTTTAATCTTTCTCTGATATCCAGTGAAACTTGGAGTATCAGCTGATATTGAATTTTTTTCATTCAACATTCACTTATTGTTGCTAACATTAACATTAGCCCACGTGGCTATGCTCATCATGTGACTGACTTTACCTTGTTTTATATTATAGCGCTAGAAGCTAATCTCAGATATTTCAGGCTTCATTTGTTACAGAAACGAGAAATGATTGAGTTCATTCTTTTCCAGAGATATCCAGTAAAACCTTGCGTTTCAGCCTTTATCAATGTTTTTGTCTTTAGAGGCTCCTGAAAAGATTTTTTTCCATCCGTTATCATACTAAGCGACCAGCCAATATCAATATTTGTATCTTTTAACAAAAATTTAATAAGAAAATGTGGGATATTGCCGTTGGTGATTAGCTCACTGGTAGTTATTGTTAATGTTATCGTTCGACCATGTGGTTACTGTGGTTCTCATGTTACCAACTTTAACCTGTGTGATGTTATTCACATTATTATACTTTTATCCCAATATCAGGGTACCCTGAAAAATAATAATAAAAATAATAAAAAATAAAGAGTTTACTAATTTAGGTCACATGATGTACTGAAAGATGACATTACAGGGTGTTTTCATTGGTGTGCGTGCGTGTGTGCGCTTGATTTACGGCTCGTGTATAAAAGCGTCTGTGTTTTATAGCTGCAGCATCTCTCTGATGGTTCTGTTTATAGTGTGTGAAGTCAGTGCTGAGAGGAAACTCCTCACTACTGAACACTTTCACTGCACAGAGTTCAGCTTCCCTTTTGCTTTTAGACTTTACAGACTTAAGATGGGCTTTATGTTCAAATCTAAACTACTCATTAATCAACCAGTCAATTAATTTACACAGCAAATGCCGACAATATAATTTGACAATATGATAATATATTGCTACAACAATATTTTTATTGTATTTCCGGAATATTTCCCTCCCTCCTTTTCCTCACAGCTTTAAAGAGCGAATAATGATAAAGCGTAGCTGGAATTCCTGAGGAAATGAAAGAGCTAAATTATCTCTCGCTCTGATGTTTCTCTCTTCTCTCTGTGTGTTTGTACAAAGCAAAGACCTGTGCATTTCTGCTCATCACTGAATCAATACAAGTATATTTACTCCTTTAAATCTCAGCAAGGAGTGTGATGAGGGTGGTGATGATGAGGGTGACGTATCAGGATGATCTGAAATGACCAGTGGCTTTAATGTTATCATTAGCATTATGCTATAGTGATGTAGACAGGTTTATTAGGCTTAGGGAGAGACTTAGAGTTTCATTTAAATCTTATGCAGGATGGATTATAAAAAGCTCGAGCGGTTATGAAGCATGGATTTTATTTTATTTATTTATTTTCTCTTTTTTTTGTAGTCGTATTTCATTTAAATGTATAATTTCATTGTATACTAGTTTATTTTATTTGCACTTTTAAAATGTAATTTCTTATTTTATTTAGTTTTTTTTTTTCAGTAATTTTTTCTTCCAACTTTTGTTTCATCTTATTGTTTTGTCTTAAATTTTTTCATTGCATTCTTTTTTTTTATTTCTTTTATTGTTTTTGTATTATTTTATACAATTTATTTTGTATTTTATTTAGTTTTATTTTATTGTGGGGATTCTCTGTGCTTCAGCGCTTCATCTTCACATTTTCTGAGTCAGCAGTCAGGTCGATTATCAAGCGCCCACACACACGCGCACGCACACACACACACACACACACACACACACACACACACACACACACACGCACACACACCCGAAACAACCAATTAAGTTCTAGCATTCAGCTATTTTTAGCAGAAATGTTTGATTTTTACTTTGTAATGGTGTCT
>JAQQZU010000011.1:22102723-22116659 GCA_030068025.1 Parauchenoglanis punctatus
ACACACACACACACACACACACACACACACACACACACACACACACACACACACGTGTATGAGGGTCTGTATTGTACAGTGATGCACAGAGATTCAGTCAGATGGAGTGTATTGTGTCGAGGTTGCAGTAATTAAGTCTTTATTGCTGCTGTAATCTGATTTATCTCCATTAAACATGTTCTCACTCTCTCAGGCTATAAAACTCATTACTATTATTAGATAATTTCTAAAGGTGTGTGTGTGTGTGTGTGTGTGTGTGTGTGTGTGTGTGTGAGTGTGTGCGTGCACAAGAAATGTCGGTGAACAGTTTAAAGTTGTCACTATATAGGGTGTATCTGCACTGTTATCACCAGCAGGGGGTAGCCATGCTCTTTTTCACACACACACACACACACACACACACACACACACACACACACACACACTAACTTTAACTTTTAAACTCCACCCACACCTCCATCTCAGGTCTGCATGCACAAAAGAGAATGATGGTACTGGAAATAAAGCACTTCAGCTTTTAAATCTTCTTCTCACGCCTCCGTGTCCGTGTTCCTGCTCTGAACTCCGTCCGCCATCTTAACGGCCGTCACGTTTCTCTATCAGCTCAGGTAAAGAAAAGGAATCAAGTCGAAATCCGTGTAGAGCACATCTTACCCATAAAGTATTATAATCAGATAATGTTTCAGTGTGAACGGAACTTGAAATTGGATTTTTTTTTACACCAAAACTTTTATCTTCTTCACTGATTTGTACAATTGTGTAGCCATGAAATTCATTATAGTTTTAACGTGAAGTCTATTTTGTTGACGTTATCAACTGATTCATTGATGGAGACTTGAGTGCAAAGCTGCTCATGGTAATTTAAGTCATTGTAGCAGAACCGCTCTTGTCAACAGCAGTCCAGCGCCATCTTCTCGGTTCTAGCTGTGTGTTGAGGCGGTGCATATGGTGCCGTCCTCAACAGGAGCAAGTGGTTTCCAAGTGATGTCTCCAACTAGAAGTAGGACATCAGGATGGGTACAATTTACAAGCAGGGAGGCCAGTAGTAGGTCATTCACCACTTTAACCAGTGCTGTCTCTGTGCTACGGTGAGGTCTAAATCCTGACTGAGACATTTCATGAATGCTATTCCTATGTAGGTATGAGCATAACTGCTGTGCTACAGCCTTTTCTAGGATCTTGGAAATAAAAGCGAGGTTTGATATCGGCCTATAGTTGGACAGCTGACTGGGGTCGAGATCAGGTTTTTTAATCAGGATTTAAGTACATAGCCAATGATAAGGGACGAGTTGATTATAAGTCTGTTCCCAGACGTGGATTAAAACAATAAAACACGATTCATTTCAAAATAATTTTTTTTATCCACAGAAACTGTGTTTTCCAAAGACTGGAAATACAAAGTCAGACTGTTTTATTCCCACTCTCAAACTGAGTTTTTATCCACATTCAAACTGCATTTCTGTTCACACTGAAACTATTTTCCCCCAAACCAGAACTGTGTTTTTGTCCACACTGAAAGTACACAGTAAAAACGTGTCAAAAAACAAACCCAAATAAGAGCTAACCTGCATTTCAACCATCTGGGAACCCAATCACATTCCCATGAAATCGTGGCTGTTTCTTAAAAAACAAGCCCAACAAGCACATGGCATAACAACACGCAGGACAGACCGCATGGGAGTCGCTTCTGGCCTTAGTGAAGGAAGTGACAGTGAAGAAGACGATAATAAAATGGGAGAACATCCTGAACTGTTCCGCAATTCATCCTCTCCATGATGCTCCTGTTCCTGTTCCTGTGTCACTGTTATATTCAGAAATGTGTGAATAATTTCACTTAGAGGTCATTTTAAAATCAACTTAAAATAATTTCATTTCTAAAAACATTTTCTAATTTAAGTAACTTAGAAATTCTCAGGAATATTTTTCAATTTATTATTATTAGTAGTAGTAGTATTAGTATTATTATAGATTTTTGGAAGTATTTTTTCCAATTAAAGTAATTTTAATTTCAGACTAATTTGATATTTTTAAGATGTAAATTCAGCTTGAGCGCCGAGAATGAATAATTCATCAGCAAGTTCATTGTGTTATTTCGACTTTAGTAAAGAATCATTATTCTGTGAAGGAGGAATCACCTCGAGCGAAAACCGCTGTGTGCGTGCGTGTGCGTGTGTGTGTGTGCGTGTGTGTGTGTGTGTGTGTGTGTGTGTGTGTGTGTGTGCGTGCGTGTGTGTCTCAGCTTTAGTAATCTCACTGAAGCATCAAAATATGCAAACGAGGATGATTCACATGAATCAGTATCACAGGATTTTGTGTGTGTGTGTGTGTGTGTGTGTGTGTGTGTGTGTGTGTGTGTGTTACAGATTGGATATGAAATGAAAATGACCCAGGACCAATTTTCTTTCCTTTTCTTTCTTTCTTTTTCGTTTTCATTTAAAGCTCCATGTTACGTAATTAACATTCTGAGCTTCCTGAAGGTTTCCTTTTCACTGATAAATCTGAAGAGGAGATACAAAAGGACTGAACAGGAACAAAAAGAAGGCGTATAAAGGTTATTTGTCATTTCATTACTTAACAAATGTAGAGTGATGTTACAAATTTCTAAACTGTAATTTAAGAAAGAAGCCACATTTGCTAAAACAGCAAGCTTCGTCTATTTGTCTTCATTAGTTAATAAAAATAGCTGTGCATTTCGGTCCACATTATTTTGTTTAATTAATATTTTTGCTTCTATCTTTATAAGTTCACTCCTGTTGCATATAAAAATATAAATCTAAACTAAACTAAACTCTTCTCAGAATACTGCTGACCTTTAACATAATTAAATATTTTTTTGCAGTGAAAATAAAAAGCACAGCAGAAAGTGTTGAAGCCAAAGGAAGTAAAAAAAAATCCCACAGAGAGAAGTTGGCCTTTAAAAGCAAAACTCACGAGATTAAACTAAAAAGATAACTCAATTTATTGATATCAAAAGACCAAAATAACCAATATTACAGTGCGCTTGGAAAGGTCATGGCTGGCATGTAAACGTGTGAACGAGAATGTGATATTTGCTGGTGTTGTGGCTTGATTGTAAACGTACAGTTGTTTTACCAGAATTGTAGAAGTGTGTTAACAAGTAATCTCCTTCAACCATCATTGTGTGCGCTGTATATATCAAGCTAACGATCTGATTAACCCACCAGTCCTGAGTCGTTACAGCAGCGTTATAACGACCCTCTCTAAACCTGTGTCCAACAGGAGGATTAAGCACTCTGACCACTAGGGGGCTCAGTGAGTGTGGTTAGCACTGTTACGGAAACATCACGCAAATGCTGGGTATTTCAGACAAACCCTTTTAGCTTCCGAATCCTATTCTCCTTCCTCCTACTCAGAACACAGACTCCAACACAGAGGTAAAACTTTATGGTTGGTAAAGGTAAAAAAATTCCTGGGGGAAAACAGAGAATGTAAATATAGAGAAGATATTGAGCAAAAAAACTAAAGCACCAGACAAAAGACAGAAATGTGAAGATCAAAATGTAGCTTAGAGAAAACAATAAGAAAAATCAAACTGTCAAAATTGTCCTGCACTCAATACTCACTGCTGAAGTGTGTGAATAAACAAACACTGACTGATCGATGTGCAGAAGTGAAATGACTAAATGCGTGATGGGTAAAGTGTTCATAACCACAAACAGCACATCACTGCGTCCAATCACTGCGAGGAACAGCGCTTTACACGAACGTGCCCTTAAATAACATTATTTGTTGCTTTAACACAGTAATAATCTGTGTGTGTTGGTGTGATGAAGTGAAGTTACTGTTACCATCCTGAAGTCCCCGAGTGTTTTATTCCTCTTACACCACAGCAACTTGCCAGAGTGACACATCATACCTTTATCCATTTATAGTTATATTTAATGTTAATTTAAGTTCATTCTTGTTCTCACTTACATTATAGCAGCTATAAACAGTCATTCCCTGACCAACCTCTCCTTTTTACATCTTGTATTGTCATATTACAGAGAAACTGAGAAGCGTAAACTCATCTGTCCTGAAAATGTCAGAGAATTTAAAGTTACAGCTTTCCCACTGGCACTGGAGATGTTCAACAAAAGTTTCCTTACAGAAAACTTCACCACATCAACACCTTTTTTTAATCTGTTTATGTCATGCGTCTGCTACACGTCCCTGTGAATGAGCTGTTACTATGATAACGTATTAGATCGAGCGCATTAATTATAAATAAGGCTGTGATTTGCAGCGGCACTACTGTCAGAGCTGCTGTTATAGAAAATTAATCAACACCTTCTGACCAATCAGGATCCAGTCAGTAAATCCTTTTGGCTGACAGTAATGTAAATTTTGAACCTGGAGTGCCAAGACTTTTGCACAGCTCTTTGTGTAGAAATTCCCCATGTTTCACCCCAACTATTCCTCTGGTGACTGTCTGAAACCCACACAGTGGTAGTGGAAGCGCTCCGGCACTTTTTTGCCGACTGCAGTGAATTATAAGAGGGGTTTCTCTCTAATTAATTAGCTGCAGCTGAACAGTGTTTGGGTTCAGCGAGCGCACAAACCCGATCTGGTCCAGATTGAAGTCCTGACCCCGGGCCATCTCATGCTCCATATGCACTGCAGTAATTATTGCAGTGTCTTCTTTCTTTTAATTGGCTTTAAATTAAGGGCATTTATTTTAATTAGCTAGCATGTGCATGAGGAAGTTTTCTGTGTCTTTTTGCAGAAGGTAGTTAATAGAAATTCTAATCTCAGATCACTCGAGGCTTTATTCTGAATGATGAAGAAAGAAAGACGCTGGAATGTAGTGACAGACGACATTAGGGCACTGCATTTCATTAGAAGCACTTTTTATATCCCGCCCCCAGTGCCTCTATAACCAACCAGACTGCAGGTCCCGCCCCCAGTGCCTCTATAACCAACCAGACTGCAGGTCCCGCCCCCAGTGCCTCTATAACCAACCAGACTGCAGGTACCGCCCCCAGTGCCTCTATAACCAACCAGAGTGCAGGTCCCACCCCCAGTGCCTCTATAAATAACCTAGCAAGCGACAACTAACCTAGCAAGCAAATGTTACCTCAGTATTTACGGGAGGAAAGTTCCTGGTGTTCAGAGTCGGGTTACGCAGCTGCTTGAGTGGATTTTCTGAGCTCCACATTTCAGATTATTAAAATCACCTGCATGTAGCTCCCACTTTGATGTGGTCCGAGTTTTCCCGAGTAGAAGCGTCCTGGCTGAGTTTTTCAGTATCATCTGGACCTTCAAACACAAACCCTCACCTTTAAACCTGTAAAGTTGCAGAATTATAATTAATTTAGTAGTTAAATACTGCATCCCTCTGCTCGTTTACTGTGGCATGTTAATGATCATTACATAAGTCACTTTATAATTCTTCACTGATTTGAGAATATTTCCTGGACAGAAAATGGTGTTGTTTTAGTGTACAGACGCTTCAGGCGTTAAAAATAAAAACGATTCCTCCACAATCTGTCCTGCGCTAATTATTAACACCACTCTCCTCTTCTCCGGCTGACTGCAGACTTCTGCGGACTTTTTCCCACTTTTATTGACTTCCTCCCTTTTTTTTCCTGCTGCTTCTTTTTCACTACAGCAACCATGATATTTTTATTTGTGAATCTTGCAACTTAATTTGCATAATCAGTAGCTTGCCTCAGAGTGTTCGTTGTGGACGATTTCAGGACTCCAGATGTGCGGACGCTTGCTCGTCATTAACGAGGCTGCTGGCAAAGTAGCTGCAAGTGTGCCTGTGTGTGTATGTTGTGTGTGTGCATGTGTGTGTGTGTGTTTGAGTGGGGGGATAAAGTCATATCAGCAAAATCTCCCTCAGTAACCATGGTTACTGCAGTGTGCGGAGGAGGGAGAGGCAGGTAAAAATATCATCTTTAAATTCATTTCTCAGCTGAAACATGCGCCGTGGGAGAGGAAACCGAATTACGCTCTAATCATATCTAAAGGCCAAGCGCTTGTTTCGACAGGAGCATCATCTATCTTACGCTTTCCATCCATAACACCAAAAATATGCAAATAAGCCTTATGTTTATTACACCATGGCGCTGCTGGATTCTGGACTGTGATTGGTCCGAATGTGTTGATTAGTTTTCTATAGGTTTATATCAATGTACTTGTTCTAACACGTTATCGTTTCTATAGCAACATCTCATTCACAGGGACGTGTACAGCGTACAGCGGACGCCCCGAATAAACATTCTTTTTAAAAAAAAAATCATAGATGTGGTGAAGTAACGAGATGTTTATGTCTGTATCGTGTATGAAGGAGTCTCCAGTGTGAGCGCTGTGGAACAGGCAGAGGTAAAGCTGGAACTGTAAGGGTTCCACATCTTCAGCACAGAGGCGTTTACACTGCACTGCACTCTCACTCATCACATGCTGCACACACATGGACATCACATCACATGGACGACATTAAATTTCACCATAAAAGAACAAAAATATGTCGTTTTTTAATTAAATATAACATGTGATATAAGAGTAATAAAAACACCTACAGAGTTGCTGTTACAGGAGAATAATCTGCGTCGGTGTGGTAATGGTAGCTCCACTCGGATCTCAATATTTTACTAACACTAACACACACAGTGGGAATATTTCCACACGGCTCATGACGTCATGGGACTCGTTAAGGTCACACGTCTGAGGTGTGAAAGACGGCATGACTGAAAACCTTTACAGACAGGAGGGATATCTTTCTCCCTTCGTAGCACTCATGCAGCCGCCGCCGTTAGCTCCATCGCTCTGCTGTCAGTCACAATAATCCGCCGTGCCGGCTGAAGTGTCGGTTTAGCGTTTAATTACCTTCACACCTGCACACGCTGAACACCAGGAGGAGAGAGAGAGTGGCAGAGCGCTCAGCGAGTAAGAGAAACTTTTCTAAAAAAAAAAAGAAAAAAAAGAAATAAAAGACAAAGGTAGTGCAGAGGACAGACCTGCCTTCCGTCACTAAAACGCCAGCAAATGCAGCACCTCTTTCTCTCTCAAGTTTTAATCTGTAGTGTTAGTTTTGGACTTTTCCCCCTAAATGCAGTGTATAAACCGTCAGGCCATAATTTCGCAGTTTGAGAAATATTTGTCTATATCAATGTGCCTCAAATAAGCCCCGCCCACTAACAGATGTTTACCTAATGTTCTTTTTAAATTCCAACATTTTAATAAGCAAACTATTATAAACTGAAACACTGTTTTTAGTTTCATATATACATATATAGAAATGAATGTAGAAATGTTCGTGTTTTAACCCGTCTTAGCAAGTGAAAGCTAGACGAGGGCCGAACTCAGAGTCTGCAACTAAAGTCCTTTACTTACGACGGTATTCACGTGAGGAAAGTTCTTGGTGTTCAGAGTCGGGTTACGCAGCTGCTTAAGTGGATTTTCTGATTGTCTGAGCTCCACCTTCAGATTATTAAAGTTCAAATCACCTGGGTGTGGTTCACACCTTCGAGGTCGTCTTGCGTAGAAACATCCGAGATCGTGTTTAAATTCGTGTTTAAAACGCAAACTCTCACCTTTTCACCTGAAAAAAGATCAGGGATAGAAAATGTGAAGGAATAGCATTTTTATTTCTCAGCTAAAATGTGCAAACCGATCACTTTTTCATTATTGTGTTGCTTCTACTTTTTCTTACCTCCTTTGATGTTTGATATTTTTCACAGGTGGGAGGAGCCTAGAAGAGGAAAGAATGTATGAAAGAAAAAGGTGTATTTTTTTTGTTTAAAGATTTGAAATGAACTCCACATTTACTTCCTGTTTCCTGTTTACTTCACTGTCATCTTTGTTCTCGTGCCGAGTGTAATATCTCACGTTAAGCTTTCTGAGACCGTAATTATTGGCGCCCTCACCTCGTGTCCTTCATCACACACGTCCTTTCAGCTCCTCGGTCTCCTGGAACTCGTCCTTCAGTGGAGGTGTGAAAACACTCCCGGCTCCGTGGGGATGAACGCCGTGGCGTGTTCAGACTTCTGCTGGATTTACCTCGGAGTGACCTGATTTCAAACCTGCACGCTTCATCTAAAGGAAAAAAAATTAAATCATTTTTATTACACAGATGTCCTGTTGGTGAAATAAAAAGTGACATTGGGATCTGTCCCAGTTCCTTTATTTCTTATTTACACCCACACCTGTGCACACACACACCTGCCAAAAGGTTATCACTGTGTGTGTGTGTTACTACACACTGTCACTGCCAAGAGGAAGAAAATAATCTAATCAGTGTCAAGGTGTTTTAGAGAGTGCAGTGGGCGGGGCTTATGTGATTACATCATGTTTGGGACGGACACTCAATTGAGAATTTGTGATGGATGCTGACCGTCTCGCCAGCACACGGCAGCGTAACGACTGCTGCGCAACATCTCGCTACACCTTCTATATAAAAGTGGGCAAGGCAAAAGTGTCAAAACCTGTAAGCTGATGTCACCCCCCTACAGCTTTTACTAAAACATGCTCATACTTTTGAGCGCGAGCGACCTAGCAAGAGGGTGCAAACTGTCGTAGCAAAAGCTATCATAGCAGGTCAAAGCTAACCTGGCTAAGAACTGAACAGCAAGTGAAGGCAAAGCTAGCTACTGAAAGCTAATCTAGTAACTGAAGGCAAACTTAGCAAGTGAAAGCCAACCTAGCAACCTAGCTGGAAAAAACTACCAAGCGAAGGCTGACATAGCAAGTGAAGGCTAAGCTGGCAAGCAAAACCTAGCCTAATGTTTTAAAGCTGACTTAGAAAATGAAAGTAAACTTAAAGTGAAAAGTTATCTAAAGTTACCAAAATCTAAACTAGCAACCGGAAGCCGATGTAGAGCGAAAGCTAACAGAGAGTAAAAGCTAACCTACCAAATAAATACTGACATAACAAGCAAAACCTAGCCTAGTGTTTTAATGTTTGAAAGCTAATCTAGTTAAGAGAAACTGACCAGCAAGAAAAGACAAACTTTGCTAATCCGGCTAAAAAGCTAATCCAGTGTGCAAAAGTCACAGAGGGCTGTCAATAAAGTGTGTTAATTATAATATTAGGCCACGCCCACTTGATGGTTCTAATAGAATACAATCACTGAGTAAAAGCTGCTGTTTTAGAATTTTATCACACTTTGGTTTTGTCTGTTTTCAGATCGTGTTGGAAGTTTAATGGAACATTTCATCTTTCCTTGAACTATGATGCAGTTGTTTACATTTAAACATGAACATTTTAAACATTACGTTTTATTCCTTTAGCACTGGGATAGGAGTCCATCCATGTTTTCAGAAAAATGACACGATGTTCATTTGGATTTTAGCAACACCATAATTAATGGTGCAATGTATGCTAATTTAGCCTAATGACCAAACTAATTAACGTTCCACATCATAGACAAAACACTTTTCTTCCCTGTTACAGAAATGAACATCACTGTTTCATGACGAGACCTCACACCCATTCCCTCGGTGTAATGTAATGCAGTAAATGTGTAATGATCATTAATGTTGCTCAATATTGATATTTTGAATTTTTAATATTAATGCAGGATCAAAATCCATCAACACAATTTACATTTGATTTCAAGCCAAAGATTAGTTGCTAATTTATTCGAAAGTTTTTTTGGCATTCTGGGTAATTATCGGTAATGAGCATCTCTCCGTTTCTGCATCGCACATCAAAATCTCTTCTGAAAATGAAAGTCAACAACTTAATTACTGAGTCTCAGCACATTAGAAAAAACCCAACACATTAACACAAACACTGCATCACTGCAACTAACGTACTGACCAGAAACAACATTTACAGCATGTTTTTAGCGAAACGTAAACAGCGTTCCCCTCACATCAGTCAGGGCAGTTTTACTGTCTGAAGCTGTTACTGCTTTTGGAGATTTGATGCTAATGTAGCTAACGATTAACGGGGCTACAGACTGCATGTGGTGACGGTGTCAGAAACAGGAAATTATATTACAAATAAAATAATAAAACAGGCCAAACTCGAGTATGTGCAACAAGAGTAAATGAAACAGAGCCTTGAGGAAAGCACAATAAAGGCCGCTGAGGAGAATTTTTCAACACCGATTGTAAAACGTTTCATTTTTTTTATGGAAGTCTAAAAGACTAAAGTCTAAAAGACTAACGCAATCAACATCACATGGCAACGGAAGGTGGAACTGAGTATCATTCGGCCCAGATTCGGAGGTGGTCTGGGACGCATACGGTCACATCACATCTGTAGTCTGAACACTAATGTGTCTCGACGCGTCCTGGACTGGACTAAGTGCGCCATCGGCCTCGCCGGAAAAATACGTCATCGAGGAGACGTGGGCTACAAGTGTATTGACAGGAGATCGCTTTTCTAAAAAATGCATAGACTAATAAATATTATAAATATATATTCGATTTGATATTTATTTATCTTATATTTACGTTGCCTTTGCTATATTCATCGCTGAGTTGGGTGTTTGAATTTTCTTAAAGGCAGGCCTGTTATTATATCACACAATATATGCGAGAACCCACAAATCTGGCCACTCCCACTGATAAATATGTTTTGGAGGAAATTTATTTTTAATTGTGTGCAATAATGTGATCTTGCTTCAGACGTTACCGGTTCACCCTGGACCACAAAGTAGCGCTCGCGATCGCCGCTATCCACGCACGGAGACAAAGCCGCGGGCTACGGGGACAAAAATGCTAATATAGGAACTGAAGTGAAGGAACATAAGAGGAACACATCTGCCCTCTATCTCATCTCCATGTGCAAATAAAAGACTGATGTAATAAACATGTAACAAACATCTGTGACAGCGTCTCTCCAGCGGATGAAATCCGATCGTAAGTGCTCGGCGCGCAGGTTGGACCTGGGCCTCAGATTCCACCACATTCTTTGGTGAGTCCAAAAGACTTTGAGAAAGAATGATAAACTCACGTACATGCTAATTTAATATGCTAATGGGATAATTTGCATACGTGCATGTGATTGGATAAACTGAATCAGAGGGTCTGATCGCGTCATATTTAGAAATGAGATTGGCTGAACTACAGCGGTTTTCCTGCAGTATTTGGACTGCGGTCCTTTATTTTACGACCCCTGATCTACAGCTAGAGTAAACTGAGCGATAACGTCAGGCACATAAAGAGCGTTGTGTTCTGAGCTGCGTCTTCTCAGGTACTCCCGTCTAACCCTGAGTTTATTAGCTACGAGATGGTTATAAGTAATAAACTGGCAGCTCAGCGTGATGATTCATGAATAGCGCTTTACAGAAAGCCTTAGCCACTCTTCCACTTTAAATCACTGCACCTGGAGGTTTGAGTAAAGCTTCAAGGCTACAACAGATACCAACTACAAGGAGAGAAACGATGAAGCCAAAGTCGATCCCATTAAACGCATGGTGTGTTTCCTCTCGGACGTGATGAATGTTCAGCAGAAATAAGAGCAGTAATGTTCGTCCCCAGGTTGGTAATTATGTGTGTGTAATGTGTCTCCGGAGAGGCCGAGAAATTACTGTTGAGGACAGTACGGAGAGCAGGAGCGATGGATCACAGCGAGCGGAGTGGAGACGGGGCGTGAGCGATGACGACAGGACAGAGAGAAAGTGTTCTCATTTACCGCAGCGCGCGACTCCGAGTGTGTACTGACGAGCTTTCATGAGTTCATGAAGAAATCGTTCCGAGAGCCGAGTAAAAAAACAAACAAACAAACAAACAAACCATAATGAATAAGGCAAAGGAACAGGAAAACCAGCTGGAGTTTTGCATGAACTTTTCGCACGAACGTGTCCCATCATGCATCTCACAACAGGAAGAACTAGACAACCTACAGATCCAACGTGGCTTCCGTCGTCTCTCGGCTCCAGCCGTTAATGAGCTGTTCCAGACAAACCGTGTTGCGTTTCTGTTTGTTCAGGCGCACATGCAAACTTTTTCTTCCTCTTTCTTTCTTCTCCTTCTTTTCTCTCCTTCTCTAATGGCGTTAATAATCCAGAAAACTGTAATTTTATTTTATCCATTGCTAACAAACCTTTGGACTCACACATGAAATAAGAGTGTCGCTGTTTTTCTCTTTTCCTTTCATCACCTTCAGCGTTATTACTCCAAAAAATAAAATTGCTCTTGATGCTGCAAACTGATGTTCGGGTCATTTTCCTGCTCGTGTGAAGTTCAAAGACGAGAAGGACTCGGCGCTCCGCTCTTTTCCTCGCGCAGCTTCCGTTTGAGATGCTAATCACTTACGCCTTTTAACGTGAAATAAACTGACTAAAACACCTTTCCTAACCTTGATAAACCACATGTTTTACAGAAGCACTTATTCTAGACCATGTTAGATTACTGCTCCTGCCTGAAGGAAAAAACTCTCATTTACGCTGGACGTGGAATTGTTTTTAAAGAGAGCATCATGCTATATGCAGTATGTTTAAAAAAACTTCCAGCTTTCTGAGATTTTAGCAAAAGTTTTTTTAAACATACACCATTAGTGAAAGAAATTGCAGCATCTCTCATGCTCATGTGTTATCTCTGTTTCTTTTTGTTTTTTTTCTCTCATGTTAGCAGCTGTTCTGATGATGAACTGTTGCAGCATTAGCACACAGCAGCATTCACACATCACCCCAAAGGCCTGAAGAACAGCGTCAAAAGCCATTAAACTGCAGGCTGCAGACAGTTCATCACTCGGGCAAAAGTTCTCCGGGGAAATAAAAAAAAGAAAATCAACAAAAAATCCACAAATAAAACCCAAACTAGGCTTCAAGGTGATACCAACATGAAGGAGTGAAGAATGTGAACACATCTGTGTGATTTATGTGATAGTTTTAGTTTATTTATTTATTTATTTATTTGTACAATATCGTAACCCCCGCCAAGAAAAGTGGAATAAAAATAAATGAATGAAAGAAGATTTAATCCTTATTTATTTGAATTGTTCTTGTTTATTCCATTGTATTTCATTGGTTTTGATTGTTTATTTGCTTTTTTTGTAAATGTGTTTTGTTTATTAAATTGTATTAAATTGTATTTTCTTAACAATAGGAAGGTTTTTTTTTTGGTTAGATGTAATAAAGATGTGCAACAAGATTTGATTATCTAATAAAATCAAATGTCTGTCAGTAATGTTTTTCAGTTTTCGCCTTATTGCATATGCATTTATGCAAAACACTGAGTGGAGATTAACATAGTGCACCGCCTCATTGGAAATCTATATCTACAGTCTAAGTCTACAGCGTGACGTGATGTGTTTCATCACACACACCTCACCGTGTTATCGTGAATATGAAACCTTTACCGTGTTGAGAAATTGATCTGATGAGTTGAAGGACTGACGCTCGTACATGCTCTCCGCTCGCCCTATAGCCATCATCCTTCACCACCCAACAGGAGAGTTAATGACACACCCGAGACGTATCACTTCATCCTGAGGAGAACATGGAGGAGGTGATGGGGAGAGAGAGGACGGCACACAGGAACCTATCCTTCTCTCTCGCTTATATATATATATATATATTGTCCAAAGAGACCTGCAGATTTTGACAGGCAACATTTTTTCCCCTCTCACACTCCCAATTCGGCAATGAAGGTCAAAGTCAATTACATGAGTGAGACAGGAAGTGTGTGCGTGTGCGTGAGTGTGTGTGTGTGTGTGTGCGTGAGTGTGTGTGTCAGAGAGAGAACGTCTGGGCAATTTCACTGAAATAAAAAATTAAACCTGTTTGTGTTCCACTGATGCGGAGTTCTCTCGTTTCTCTCTGTCTCTCTCTGTGTAAGTGTGTCGTGTGTGTGTGTAAGTGTGTGTAAGTGTGTGTGTCGTGAGTGTGTTTCATTTGAACTGCACTGGAAAAAAGTGTTAATTCGACTCATTAAGTCTTGGTGACCACGCTGCAGGGATTAATAAGACAAGGCTGCTTCATCTGTGGCCTATAAAACCCTTAATACACACACACACACACACACACACACACAC
>JAQQZU010000011.1:22124393-22139084 GCA_030068025.1 Parauchenoglanis punctatus
ATACACAGGTTGATGATTTTGAGGAGGAAATTAGCGAGATTAGTTCAGTCTCATGAAGCGGTGTAAAACATTCTAATAGAAACTCTGACCCAAACGCTTATTTGCTGAATGAGAGAGAAATGAATCTGTCACAAATACACACTAAGTCCTACAATGAAGGAAAAAGAGAAGGTCCCATCATCTTGGTTTAGTAGCCATTTTAGCATTAAAAATTAGCATGACTAGTGCTTCTTTTCTTTACCATGTTTACAGATCTAATCATTCAGCTGTTATCTGTTGTTAGAGCAGAAAATGACAATAAACCTGGTCACCTTCTCGCCGGATCACGGCTCATGTCATGTTTGTACTCTTTCTCTGCTCCTACATGTGATTCTGTTCTCATTTCCTGCGTAACTCCAGACCTTATTTAATCGTGTCATCACTTTAACCACCTCTTATGGTCATCGAGGCTTTAAGCCTTTTTAGTGCTCTGTTTTATTGCCTATTATGAACACATTATTAATCATATTGATCTCATGGGGTTATACGTCTGGAAAATTATCTTTTAAAATAATGTCTTTTAGCCGGTAGGAAATTAAAACACCAGAGACCGAAGACTACTAAAGGAAAAATGTATCAGAGAATTCAATTCTGATTGGTTAGATGGTGTTTTTATTTTCTATAACAGATCTGACAAAATATGACTTATTTAATATTATTTTATATCATGTTATTAGTTTTATTAATTTAATATTATATATTTTTAGAAACTTAATTAAGTTAATGTGTTGTATATTATATGACCATTTTTCCCTCTAAGAGTATATATTATTCTATTTAGGATATTAATTTCCCTTTCCATTTTTAGAATTCCATGCCGAGGTCAGGACAGACAATTGCGAGATGGTAACAAACTGGTAGGAAGGAGGAAAATCAATAGCGTCAGAATAATTTTATAATCAGGAGGCAGCAGTATTAAACAGGAGGCTGTAAACAGATCGATTGGGATTTTCAGTATTATTGTAAGTTGTTAGAGACGTCCAGCTGGAAGTGTGACTGGAAAGCGAGGAGACGTCGATACCTAGAAGTTTGCCGTGCCGTGCTAATCACATGACACAGAGTGACCTTAGTTCAAGGTGACTCAGGTTCCACATCAGTTCAGCTGAAAATAGTTTTAAAAGACAGCTCCAGTGCTCATCCGAGATGTTCTCTATAGTAACAGCTCATTCGCAGGGACTTGTGTTTGTCACATTCATGTCCTTTCACCTTCAAGAGAGAGAATAACGAGAGGCTGGTGAGGGAACGACGGTTTATAGCTGCTATAACGTAAGTTACAACAGGATCTAACTTGTTTTATGGACTTTCCACGACATTAAATATAACGGCAAACTGCTAAAAGGTAAGATGTTTGGTTCTTTAATTAGTTATAAATGTAAATTATTGGCAAATCACTGTGATATGAGAGGAATAGATCATTTTAGGATGAGCCGTTGGCAGTAAGCCAGTAACCATGTTTTCTCTTAATGCAGTAAATCAATGACTCCCGAATCAGGGATTAATTTAAGAAGGGAAGCTGTTGATTTTATCTTTCAGTTGATCAAACCGGATTAACATGTCACATGACCACACAAACCCGTCTCGCCCTGCACGTTGCTTTAAAGTCACCACCGCTGCTGTCGTCACGGCAGATTAACGCGTAATTCTGTGACATTTGTGCGCAGCAAGGATGCACGCACGCCCCTCAGGACACCGGTAACATGGCCAGCCATGACATCACCCTCTTCACACGCACACTCACACACTCAGTGAAGAGCCCTGGCACGTGCGGTGCCAGGAAACGCTGCGAGCTCAGCGGGAATTTCATCAGCGCTGATTGGATACGGAAGATAAGCTGCCAGCAGCAGATGTGAAGCCATGGCTCGGACTGGAAATAAAAAAAGTCACACGTTCCGTCTCAGTACAATAATCAATCAAAGGCTTAATTTAATTTCAAATTCGGGTTCTACGCGGAACATCAGAGCACAAATATAAGGGTGATGTAGGAGAATTTTATAACCTTTTCAATGTTTTCTGTCATCAAGCAATAATCCAATACCTGGGAATGACACATGAGACACTTATAAAATCTGTGACATGTCTAATCAAATCAGAAAGAAAAATGAGAATAGAACACTCGCAGGAGACACAAGCAAATCCTTCCAGCATCTACTCTAATCTTCTGGCAAGTTTCTAATCTAGCGAGCTGATTTACTAATCCGAAAATTGGTTTGCCAATCTGGTGACTAATTTAAAATAATATGTATTTTGGGATTAATAATCTAATGTGAAAGTTAATTTGCAAACCTCGTGGCCGTTTGGGTAATCTGGGACTTTGCTTAGCAAAATGGGAGCTAACATGCTAAACTTGGGACTAGTTCAAACTGCTAATGTGGGGGCTAGTCTATCAAGCCAGACCCCAAGCACTGCCAAAGAGTCTGGTGTGTTTTTTCAATAAACATGGCCAAGAGCCAAATAGATTACAGTGAGATTTCCTCTACATACATCCTCGTAAATAACCTTCCGTTATTCCTGCTGAAAAACACAGAGCCATGCCTGTACACGCAAGTGCGGGGAGACAGTCAGATTGCAACCTGCAAGATTCTGAAGATTCTTGACAGAAAAGTGTACAAAGATATCTAACACTATAATCCAAAATCTTGCAGTGTTCCCAGAACTAAGGTCAAGGAAGTTAACTCAATAATCTAATAAGGGTCACCTCTGGTTCCTATTTTGTTAATATTGGAGGTAATTTATGAATCTAGGAGATAAATCTACAGTTTGTGGTCCAATCCTGTAATATGGGAGCTAACTTGATAATAAAAGGGTCCCCTCGGAGAGCTGATCTGCGAGATAATTCAGAAATCTGGGAAATATTCTGCTAATCTCAAAGCTAATTTAGTAATCTGGGAGCAACAGTCTAGGTGTAAACTCTCAGGCAATGTGCTAAAGCAGGAGCTAATTTTAGCATACAAAGGCTAACTCTGTAATCTGTGGCGCAAAGCAGTATTATGGAAGTTAACAGTATAATCTTATCTCAGAGCTAACTCTGTAATCTGGACGCTAATGTTGTAAAACCCCAAATGGAATCGACTTGCCAAAACAGGTTTAATGTCTAAGCTTTTGCGTCTGTTTCGTTAGCTTAGCACTGGCCCTTACAGCCACGAGTTTAGCGTTGTGATTTTAAGTAAGAGAAAAGCGTCATTGCCAGCTGTTTCTAAATTCTTCCTGTGTAAGCGTTTTTCTCGGTATTGGAGATGCCGTCTCTTCTTTTGGAGTTACACACGTCACTTTTAATAAAACCAAACACAGCTGAAGAGCTCTTCCTGTGGAGAACCAGCCAGCCATCTAACAGACCCTTATGTCCAGACTAAACCTTCTGTTCAGGTGAAGAGCGCTGATAGAAACCCTTAAAGGGAAACCACACGCGGAACAATGTGTACATTAATATAGAAGTAATAAACACTGTGTGTGTTACCAGTGATGGAGTGGTGTGATGTAGCAGTGTTAGCATTACCAGCCTGAAATTTATTACTTTATTACTTACTAAAGAACAATATAAACTTTTATTCATTCGTAGTTAAATTTAATGCTAGTGAAACAAGTGAGTTTCTGTTGTCACTTATGTTATAGCAGCTATAAACAGTCGTTCCCTCACCAGCTTCTCTTTATTCTCTCTCAAAGTTAAAAAGACAGAAGAAAATCACAGCGTGTGTGTGAGTGAGAAAGCGCAGTGCAGTGTAAACTCCTCTGTCCTGAACCCTTACAGCTCCAGCGTTACCGCTGACTGTTACACAGCGCTCACACTGGAGACTCCTTCATACACCACGCAGAATAAACAGCTCCTTATTGTAAGAAAACATCACCCTATTAACATACCGTCACCTTTTGTACAATATTAGTGATGCGTGTGCCGTACAAGCCCCTGCATATGAGCTGTTACTATAGAAACAATAACATACTACTCTACGGTTACGCTAGCAGGTGACACGTTTTTTGATTTGTCCGTAGTTTGTGGCTTGCAGGCGTTCAGCATTCAGCATTTGTTTAGCGAGCTAACTGTACTAGCTATGTAAACTCTCCACTCAAAAGAGGCACCAACAATCTCTGTTACCGCCTTTCTTCATTACATTTTAAGCCCCATTTAATGAGCAGGTCATATATGACAGGAGAAAATGAACTGTAATGAGGTTAGTTTTTCTTCTTCTCTCTGGAAATAATTACTGGTAGGAACTCAGGCTGTGAGTGGGGAATGGAACCACACAAGCCGTAAGATTTGTCTGAGGAATCATTCGAGCCACTTGCTCGGATCCGTTGCTTCACTGTGCCATGCCTAACTTGCTGTGTGTGACACAACTATATCGCAGACGACGTTTGTTCTCCTGTCCTTTTGTTACTCACTAATATGTATTTAGTGTTAGAAGGTGAAAAATGACTCGTGGGTTGATGCAGAGCACAGCTTCGTTCACACTAATGCCAAGAACCTAGCCAAAAAGACACAACACTGAGCACCATCCATGCTAATGCTAAACTTCTCCAAACTCACACTGAGGGGGCGGGGGAGGGGAGAACAGACGTGTGGTGACTCGTGAATGTGTGGCGTGTGTTTTTCTGGCCGGGATCAGTGATGAGCAAATCGTCCACTTCATCACGACTGCATGCTGAGCTGAGATAACGATAACACTGAGACCAGCTTTGTAGAGAATGACTCAGCAGAGAACAAAAAGCGCTAACGCTCCATATTTCTGCAAGCAGCGATTAGCATAAAACCATTTTCTTCACCTCATTGTGTGTGTGTGTGTGTGTGTGTGTGTGTGTGTGTGTGTGTGTGTGTGTGGGCAACAAATAGCCTTGTTTTTTTTTGTTTTTTTTTTAAAGCAGAAGCCTCATGCTAACATGGAGTAAACACACACATTCTGCTAAAATAATAATAAAAAACATAAACACTCCTTTAACACTAACAAGATTTATTCATAAATTATCTTAGTTTACATGTTCCTTTCAGCTGTATTGCTAGTCTGTGTTTTAGCCCGTTCACTTTAACGCTAGGGCTGTTTAAAAATGATTCCCTACTCCTAAGTGTGTGTGTGTGTGTGTGTGTGTGTGTGTGTGTGTGTTTAAATGCTATTAATGATATGTCACATGTCAGCTTGAGCTCAGTGTTTTACACCTTCAACATTATTTATTTGTTTATTTATTTATTTATTTTTATTTATTTTATTTATTATAAAGTTTTCCTGTATGAGAAAAGAGCAATGTCTCAACTGGGGTTTGGAGAAAGCTTGTTTCGTTTTTAAACCTGTAATTAATTCCCACCGCTGACACACATGTTTATCCGTCACAGCAGAGCTCCACGCCAGACACTAATGGAGGAATAAATTTGGAGCCCAGATGGGAATTTCAGCAGTGTGTCAGCTCCAGGAAGCAGGAAAAGAAGAGGAAAAAGGTGTGTATTTCCTGTCCAAGGCTGTGTTCATGATCCAACACCATCATGAAGTGGGCAGGTGATGCTGTGCTGGTAGGCCTGTGGTGTTGATCACCGAGAATGATGAGAAGGCTCGTGTGGATGAAATGATGCGGCTGTCTCAGTGGTGCCAAGACAACAACCTGCTCCTGAACATCAGCAAGGAACAGGCTGCGAACTTCAGAATGGAACTGCAGAGGATGTACACAGCTCTAACCATCACTGGAACATCCGTGGAGAGTGTAAGCAGCTCAAGATACCTCAGTGTACAATCAGCGAGGACCTGTCATGAACTCTACAC
Source organism: Parauchenoglanis punctatus (assembly GCA_030068025.1). NCBI lineage: Eukaryota > Metazoa > Chordata > Actinopteri > Siluriformes > Auchenoglanididae > Parauchenoglanis > Parauchenoglanis punctatus. Next base: position 22,130,174 of record JAQQZU010000011.1, read on the forward strand.
ACTTCATCTGCATTACAGAAGATGAGACAGTGCCTCAGACAGTGGAGGAAGTTCTACATCTCCTCAACTACCCAATAAAGTGTTTATACTGCCACTACAGAGAGCATCCTCACTGAGAACTTCACTGCCTGGTACAGGAGGTGTAGTGCTGAGGAGCACACAGTCCTGCAGAGGCTGGTGAGGTCTTCTGAAAAGATCAGCAGGTCAGCCCTGCCCAGCCTACAGAACATCTACACCAGGTGGTGCAGGACCAGAGCAACAAAGATCTTCAAGCACACCCCAACAACGGACTGTTCCCGGCTGGGTTCCGGTAAACGTCTCACAACCAGGGCCACGACTGAGAGGCTAAAGAGGAGTTTCTTCCACCAAGCCATCAGAACCCTGAACTCATAACCACCAACGCCTTCCAAATCCTTACATTACAATTTGATCCTGATGGTGGTTTCAGTTTAGGAGGGCTTTGTATTTGTGAGGATTTGAAATCTGCAGGAGGAAATGCAGCAGTGACGTTGCTTAAGGAGACTTAAGGAGAGGTCTTCTTAACAAGAAACAGTCAAATGAGGATCAAACTTCTTGATGTTGCTCGGGAGAAACCTTCATGGCCGGGATATCAAAATGAGAACCGACCCTCAAACACTACACCGAGGTTTCAGAAAGTTTTGGAAATGAATTGAAGGCATGACCACTCTCAGGGGTAAAGAGCAGCGTGTGGAGACATGGACAGGAAGCTGTGCACCTGATGGGGGAAATGAGTGCAGTGGTTTATTTAGGGCGAGTGTGTGAGCGGTGTGTTGAGGGCGAGTGTGTAATTTGCAGCCTGTGTGATTTGATGAGATGGAGTGACGCCCTGCCCATGAAAATCTAAATGAAGGAGGATTAAAAACTGCATGTAAAACATCACAGCAGGAGGCCAGGTGCTGATTAATGAATGCTGGATGCCGCAGACTTTCCTGTTTCAACACGCCGGTGTGCAACGTGGATTAATGTTTGTCCCGAAACATGTTACACTTCAATCATGTGAAAAAAATGGTCTGGAAAGATGCCAGTATTAATAACAGATTTATTCTCAGCTTGGTTTTTAAATGATATTTTTATATATGTGAGAGATGATAAGACTGAACTCACTGAGAGTGGGTGTGGCCTAATATTCTAATAAGCTCACCTGATTGACAGCTCTCTGTCTGTGACTTAGCCTCTCAAGCGATGGCAGTCAGTGTACTGACCGTGTATTAAAATAATGTAAATGTAAATGTAAATGTTGACATTTTATGGATTATCAAATTAAATTCCATCACAAAGTGGAGAGAACCCTATTAGGTGCCGCACAGAACCCTGAGAGAGTGTTTCCTTATCAGAAAGGGATCCTATTTTTGGATTAATGAATTCTTTGAACCCTTAAAGAACCTTTGTGAACATTCTGGTCTCTCTTGGGCAACCCTTATAGGTTCTATGTAGAACTCCAGAACAGTGTGTGCCTTCTCAAAATGGTTCAAAGTAGAACCCATAAAGATATCTTGAACCTTACCTTTTATCTAATTTTATTTAACCCTTTACTATATTATTGCCCATTATTTTCTTCAGAGAACGTAGAAGACATAGGAGCTTAACATTTAGTTTCCTGGTACCTGGAACACTTATAAGGTTCTTTTTATGGTTATTTTAAGGTTCATTGGATATGAAAGGGTTCTTATCCCTGTTTATGCTTGAAATGCTTGGAATGATTTCTGATATCTTGGATTTTGCAAAGAACCCTTAAAGCTTCCCACAAACGGGACAACCAAAGAACATTAAATGCCTGAGCGTAACGTTCTCCAGTTCTCAAATGGGAGAAAGAAAGAAAGAAAACAGGGTAAAGGAAAGAGAGAAATGCACTCAGAAAGAAACACACACACACACACACACACACACACACACACACAGAGGTTTTCGCTCGAGGTGATTCCTCCTTCACAGAATAATGATTCTTTACTAAAGTCCAACACACACTGTCCTATGGATTTTCACTGAAAAAAACCATAATATTTAACTTTGAGGTACTAATATTTTGAAGTCATGTGGGTGATTTATTAACGTGTGTGTGTATGTGTATGTGTGTGTGTGTGTGTCTGTGTGTGTAAAAATAACTTTGGTGATGTTGTAGGTGTAAAATCACACTCTGAGGTTTAAATATGGAATTCACACACATCGGAGTCCAAATCTCTACAAACATCCAAGAAAATCTGCTATAAATTCACATACTGCATCTTTATGTCACGGCTCCGCCCCCAAACTCATATCTAGCTTATTCTCTTAGAACATTACCGAACATTATCTGCTTCAGTAAGACACTAGATCACACAGGTGTTGGTGGATATTTTATTTTCCAGTGTTCATACGCTGTCATTTTCAGTAAAGTCATAAAATCAGCAGCACAAAGCAATCAGAACATTCTCTCTTTGCAAAAAGGGGTTTTCTGGTGGCGTTTTTTTAACTTTTGGAGAATATTTACATTGTCCGTTTTGCCGGTGTCCATGCCGTTACAGTGAAGTATAAAACATTAGAAATTGAAGTGTATTTACAATAATCAGGTTTTTAGCGTTCCGTCATATTTACAGTGGTGACGTTTACAGGAAGCCCTGATTGCTCTCGTACTGTCGCTAATAACACACAGTTCAACAGAAAGCTCATTAGCAGTGAAATTCTATGTATCGTCTGAATGATAAAGAGCAATGCAATAGAAAGAAATAAACCAGGGCGAAATGATACACAGCTCGGTTGTGTCTTTACTGTAATGTCGCCTCAAACACCATGTTCTGCATGCTAACGAGACTTCCTGCTTAACCTTTCTGCCTTGATTTATATAAACTACTAAATCATACACCATCTGCTAAGGAACCATTTATCTATCAGGATATTAGCTAGCTAGCTTGGTGTGTCCTAAGTACTACATATGATAATGTGCTAAACTTCTTAAATTGCTAATAAGTATTAAATATATAACTGAAATATACTTTAAAAGTTATCAGTGTTCAGCAGTGCAGGTTACATGATTATTAGTATTATTATGATGACGTGACACTTGTAACTACAACTACACTAACTACAACAACTAGGCCTGTGCCAATAAAAAGGTCAGTTTCAGGAAGGACGTCTGGCTGAATGTTACCATGGAAACAACTTCAGACTAAAAGTAATATTAGAAAAGATCTCGCACTGAAAGCAACCATAGAAGCAATTTCCAATTAAATGTAACCTTGGAAACAACTTCAGACTGAATGTAACCATGGCAACGACTAATGGCTGAATGCAGCCATGGGAACGATTTAGGACTAAATGTAACCTTGGAAACTGCACCTGTCTAAATGTAACCAGGAACTCTAACTTTGATTTATGGTTAAATATAACAATGGAAAAATCTTCAGACTACATGTAACCATGGTAACGACTCTGGACTAAACGTTACCATGAGATGAATTGTGTCTAACTGTAGCAGTGGAAATGATCGCTAGCTGAATGTAACCATGGAAACGATTTAGGACTAGCTGTAATCATGGACATGACTTTAGACTAAATGTAACTTTAGAAACGACTTCCGGCTGAATGTAACCATGGAAACTGCATCTGTTTAAATGCAACAACTGAAACAACTATTGGCTAATGTAACCATGGAAACAACTTCAGATTAGATGTTACCATGGTAACGATTTCTGTTTAAATGTATCCATGGAACCAGCCTCTGGCGATACAGAGACATGACAGTTAACGAGAGAGAAATGGAACACGTCACTGTGAGACGTGTGTAACGGCACAGGAAGTGCTTTGGCTGCCTCGCGTCCAGCTGCAGTGCAACGCCATGCATTTAAAACATCGCAGTATATCTGCTTATTGGCATATTCCTGCTTACACTATGTTTATAACTTATCATAGATTCATGACAGGGTTTATTAGAGGGTTATGAGGCATCATTAGAGTTTCTAAAAAACGCTCTTAGAAAATAAATAATTTGAAGCGCAGATGTAATGAGCAATGAATAAAAGCTTCACAGCGTGTTATTAACCTTTTCTCTTCTCCTCACAACACCACTCATTATTGTGCTTTATCATTTACAGGCATTTAGTCTGAAGGTTATATATAAATATTTTTACATCCTCTGGCGTAAAAGGTAAGAAGAGTATATTCAAGTTGTCTTTTTTCCTGATAAAATAAAACTTTCCACTCAGAAATAAAGACACTGTACCGGCACTGTCCATGACATCAGTGCCTTCTGTTCAGATTCGCTCAGGCATTATCTTCCATGTTTTTATAAAGAAACAGAATCGTTAGAAAGAATCATTCCATATGTAAACACACATATATGCTTAATAATAGTAATAATAATAATAATAATGCTAGCTTGAATCGACTACATATAACAATCCTATACAACATACAACAAAAAATAGAACCAACAAAAAAAAAGAAATTATTATTACTTTTTTTTGGACATGGACTCCTTAACTGCTGGCTGTGTTTAGAAAATACCGAGAGAAAAAATAAGAAAAGAACAAAAGAAAAACTCAGGTAATTATTTTTTAAATTCAAACTATGAAAAAAAACCTGACAAAATTCAATATTTTATTAGATATGTTAAGTTTTTTTCAAGCTTTCAGTAACACGGGATCTCACTGAATCTCTCAAATTGTCTTTGCATAATCTGTCATTAAAAATACTGAATTCTAAACAAATTACATTAAAATCTAAGGATCAAAACACATTTAAATAATTTGTTAAAATTCCTTTAATGAAATTATTTAATGAGGCTGAAGAACAGCAGCTTGGTTTCAGGAGTGAAAGCAAGTGTTCTTTCTTATTTTGTCTATAATCTAGTCATAAAATATCAAAACTAATTATGTAGTGCAAAAAACTAAAATACAAAAACTATTCTATACTTTTTAATGAACCTGTGCGATCATTTTACATATTAAAAAAAAAAAATCAAAAATCAAAAATAGAAAAAATCAACTGAATTAATTTCACTCATTGGCAGTTTCAGGATTATCGCAAAATGGATGTGAAATTGTGTACAAGTTGTACAAGTCACAAAAGTTATAATAAATAAGTAAATGTAAACATTAAAAGCCACTGTAGAACTGACTGTAACGGTGTAAAGGTGTGATCTGCGTTAGCGACGTTGGCCAGCAATTAAGGAATGATAATGATAAACTAGCATTGGTTTTGTATATTAAGGTATTAAAATATTTGGCTGTGTTCCAATACTGTATTTAACACGTCCGTAAAGTTTTCTCTAATACTTAAGTAACTACATTTCTAAACTTCTCTCAGTTTCCATTTCAAAAAAGCAAAAATGAAAAAGAAAACCCAATAAACTGGAGGAAAAAAATGCTAGCTACATTCAAATTCCAACTCCTGTTACTTTATGCTGCTAGCTAGTTAGCAACACAGCTAATAACCAGTTAGAAACTTCAGCTACATTGTTCTCGGTGCCTCGCTCATCCCTACACACTCGTCCACACTTACGCAATGTTATGAACAGTACTGGAACGCAGGATTAGGAAAATAAACAGCAGGAAACAAACTGAAAACTATGAACGAAAAAAACCCAAAAAACCCCGCTCCTCTCAGTTGATGTAGTAAAGCCAGTAGACGACGTTGAAGAAGGAAAAGACGGTGGGGAAGATCATCCTCGACCACTTGTCGATCGAGTTCACGTCACTCAAGTCGGGGATGGTGATCTTCAGCTGCGAGGCGCGTCTCCGCAGTCGACTTTTCTTCTGAGCGACGTGACGTTCCAGCGCGTTCCGTCCGAAGTTCTGCCGGGCGAGTCCCGCTTTCCGGTACTGTAGCGCCGAGCTGTCGTACGCTAGCATGGTGCTGCGCGGGTCGCTGAGACCCAGAGCTAACTCAGATGGCGACATCTCGTTCTTCATCTCCAGAGGAGTGAGGAGGATGTTCTCATGAGGGTCCATCTGAAAGATGATAGAAATTAGTTCTGAAATATTTATAAAGATGCTAAAAATGAAAGATACAGGATGCTAATGCAAGATACAGGATGCTAATGCTAGCTGGAATGCAATCTAATTGTATTCTGTGAATTTCATTTTTACTGATTTATTTCATGTTATCTTATAAAGCTCCAGTAACACACACACACACACACACACACACACACACACACACACACACACACACAGCACAATGGTGGCGTATGTTTGTGAGTATGAGTCGCAGCAGAGTGGAGATGATTTGAGAAAGCTGATACGTAAATATTACAATCGCATCATTTTATTTTGTTCGCTTTACCTCGCGCTTAATGAATAACATGATATAATAATGTACTAATCAGTAATGATATACTGTATATGTATATTTATATATTTGTGTTATTTGTGTTTCAGAACCTGGTTGCCATTTTAGCAGTTTAATTTGAGTGGCAGAAAAAAGGCAACTGTCAGTTTATTCCTTTCTGGAAAGTGTTTTCAACTTTACAGTTTCTTTTCTTTCTAAAACCGGGAATTTTTAATATCAACACAAATGACAGTAGTGCCTTAAATATGCGTGTAGGACGATATAAACTTCCCAACACTGATGTACATTAATGATTAAAGAGACTTACATTGCCCTTGAATAAAGAAACACTACTTATTATAAATAAAACACTTAGCAATTATAAAACAATAGCTAATTTCTTCCAAATTTCTTGTATAAATATCTTATTACTAGCTTTACTAATAATTTAAATGAAATACCATATATACTGTAAATAGAAATAAAATAAACAAAACGATATATAAACAATATGTTGAGTTTATATTATAAAATCATTTATGTTAAAGAATAATTAATATAATTCTACAGGTTACATCACTGATAAAATAATTACACATTCATCAGCTCTTGATTTAGAAATTAAAATAGTATTATAACATGAAAAGTTTTACTAGGAATTTTAAAAATGTGGACTGAAATTAAAATATATATATATATATATATATAAATAATAAAAGAATCGCATACATTTGCAGAAACTGTAATGTATTAGGGTAATTTAGTTTACAGTAATGCACAAAGTTAGTGATTTGCATTATAATGTATAAATACAGTATGTTATGGCACTTTGAAAAGGTTACGGTAAACTCCGTGTTGTTGTTGTTGTTAGCATTGTTGGGGTAAGCGAGTGCTTTTGAATGCGGAATGAGGAGCGGTGCAGGACAAGCGATGGTGGCCATGAAGGGACAAAAGAAACTAAATTGTGCTCTGAAACCAAAACAGAACAACCAGGATCGATGGGTTCGTCCATGTCTCGTCACATGATACCTTATTTTTTTGATCGCCTAGTCCTATCGCCGCATCGTCCACAAAGATCGGTTCCCACATCGAGTCATGAGCGTCAATATCCCTCGGTTTCATTCTGGCATACAGAGCATCGTTTCTCTGAACTACATTTCCCATCAACCACTGCAAGCACACAAAACCACACCGTCAGCCGCCTCGCAGTGGACGAGGAGTTCGTTTCTTTAGTTTAATCTACACTAACACTTCCATTTAGGGAAATTAACGTTTGGACTGCGGATGTGTTCTTAGCAGGAAGTAAACCAGCGTCAGCAAATACACAAGCCGCTAGAAACTCTAAACAATATCTCCAGCTAAAGGGAATTCTTTACGTGTAATATCGCTATTATTTCCTACCGAGATCAGAGATAAAGAACAGGGCAGTTTTCATAAAAATAAATAAATAAATAAATAAATAAAGATAAAACCCACAAAAAAAAACCCCCACTCTTTTTAAAAAACTAGAAATAATTTTATCAGAAAGTTTCATCACACAGCGTCCTAACACTGGCCACTGAAGCAACTTCTTCTTCTCTTCACTTTCTTACAGGTGCTGTAGCGCACAGGCCGTGAATGCACCGTTGTTAAAAATAGTAAACAAAAAAATCTAATCTTGTGAAAATGGAAAATTGCTTTGTGCGCAAAAATGAGTCTTTTTTCCCTAAAAGAAATAGCCTGCTTAGAGCATGGGGTCATTCTCAAAAACATCTTTAAAAAACATCGTGTGAAAATGACTAATTTGATTTTGTGCTATTTTTTATGATTTTTTAAAAAATTCTAATATTTACTATTTTTTGAATTGGCTGGATTTAAACTTCTGACATCAAAACACCTGGTCCTGATCAGCACCTGATCACGATGTTCTTCTTCTCATCAGGAGTCAGTGGAACAGTTCAGTTCCTGTGGAAGGTTCTGGGTTCGAATCCCACGGCTGTCTGTGAGCCATCTTTGGAGTTTTTCTCTCGAGATCTTATTTCTGTGCTTAAATAACTGAAGGTGAAGTCGAGCCCTGATCAATTTTATTTATATTCTTTATAGGAAAAAAAAAACCCCAAACCACACATGTATATATATGCATTTTTTATAGAGCCTATAATTATAAATATTATGAATTTAGACCCATTTATTTTGATTAAATTTCATTTTAAAATTGCCCAAATTTTTTCAGAAGCAATTTAGCACATCGAACCCTAAAATTCACTTCTGACGCTCTTCTGAAGATTTTTTCCTTTTTTTCAGTGGCTGTTTGATATGAGCAGCAAATTATGTCAGCTCTGTGACGCTGTTTAGTGGAACATTAATAAACATTAATAAACATTAATAAACATTAATAAAATGAAACTGACTGGACAACATGATCAGAACAGAAACACAATCATATACAGAACCTGAAAACACCAGGTTAGCAAAGCTACATGTGTTATATTAGTAATAAACAGTGTGTGTATGTGTCTGCCAAAAGTATGTGCACCCCTGCCCATCACACTGATAAGTGTTTCTTCCCCAAAGAAGACCTGAAGCTCACACTTGTACAGCGCGTCTCTGTGTGCTGCAGCGTTACAGATTCCCTTCACTGGAACTAAGAGGCCCAAACCTGCCCCAG
>JAQQZU010000011.1:22194515-22215420 GCA_030068025.1 Parauchenoglanis punctatus
CACACACATACACACTTATACACATCTCAAACACACACACGCACACACACACACACACACACACTTATACACAGCTGCAACACACACATACACACACACTCACTTATACACAGCTTTAACACACTCCCAGACATCATCACTAGGGGGTGCCCTTGCATTCAGAAAAATATAAAGTACACTCCCAGCACGGTTGTCTCTCTTCGTCATCAAATCCTAATAAACACTCTGACAGCAGCTGACATGACTCATCGGCCTCGTCTCATTAACTCTGCAGATTTTAGTGCATTTAACTTCCGAAGAGCATTCAGACCTGAAACGAGTGGCGCTGTAGTAAAGTCCCTGAACACTGAAGCACCTGAGCAAGGAGATGCAGCGGTAGAGGTACACCTGAGGAAGGGATGAAGGTGCAGTGGATGAATCGGGACACAGCCGCCTTCAGGTGCACAATAAAGGTGCATCTTATTCACTTGATCAAGGGCACTACTGAGAAAATGTGATAAAGCCAGATTCACGTTAAACCTGGGTTTATTCTGAGTACTAAAATAATGTAAGTGTTAATTCAAAGTGATGGGTATTTAATTCAATGTGGTAAGTGTTAATTAAACACTGTAAGTGTTACTCCAACACAGTAAAGGTTACTTCAACACTACAGGTGTTTAGTTTAACACTAGACGACTTCAGGAAACACTGTAAATGTTAATCCATCACACTAAAGGTTACTGATGCGTGACTGTACATGTCCACTTATTACACGGAAGGAAAATTCAAGGCTGACAGTGTTTAATGGAACAACCTACCTAAACACATTACGGGTTAGTTCAACACGGCAGGTGTTAAAACACAATAAAGGTCAAATCAAAAGATGTTTAATGCACGTGTTAACTGAACACATTAAAGGGTAATTTAACACTATAGTTGTAGGGGCTATCATTGTAAGTGTTAATCCTGTTACGCCACGCCTCCTTCACTGAGACTGACAGAGACATAGGCCACGCCTCCTTCACTGAGACTGACAGAGTAGGCCACGCCTCCTTAAACTCAATGCTTGAAAGTGATATTATAGCTGGTAGTGGTGGGAATGATTATAAAGTTCTACTTTGAAACTGAAGAACCCTTAAAAGTTCCTCATTTGTCCATCAGGGGAAACTGTTAAAGGTTCTGTGTAGAACTCTAGAACAAAGAGTTCACTATTAGAAAGCTTTCATGGTCATCTGACACCATAAATGTTCATTTGATGCTCGGGATTTTTATTTCAAGCCTGTAGGTGTTAACTGAGCGCATTAAAGGGTAATTAAGTAGGCTCCAGTAGGTGTTAGTCAGTTTAGTTTAGCTATAGAAGACTGTTTTCGTTATCTCTCTCTATGATTGTCAAAATGTTCATGTTAAACACGCTGCATCCAAAAAACAAGTTCGAGTTTCGGTTTAAAGCGGCTTAGTCCCAAACCGTCAGTGGACTACATCTGTGCACATGTCTGTTTAAGTGCCACAACACTGGACCTGTACTGTCACGTGTGAAGGAGATGTCGGTTTTGTTCCACAATCACACACACCCTCAACCCATGTGTGTTAGTGAATGAATTAACACTACAGGCTACTTACCATGTTGACTTCTGATACCATGTCTATGCTGGCGATGTCGATGTTCATACCCACTCTCACTGGAGGACCTGCAATAATAATCATAGCAATAACAATAATAATAATAAGAAGAAGAAGAAGAAGAAGAACAACAACAACAATAACAACAACTATCTCCAGTATTGCTTTAAAACCCCCTATAATGATCAGATAATCCCATGCATTTCACTTCATGGAATCAGGACTCCAGAGGAGTGCTCGCTCCGTCAGGCTCCTGCTGCTCAGAAACCCTCACGCACACCAGCAGCAGCAGCACCTGAACGCACCCCAGGAGGGGCTGGACCATGAACCGTGATACAAGTTATCAGCGATGATCGATCCGAGTCAGATATCAGAGAGCCGGGTCAGTGCTGGGTTATTTAAAGCCCCACTACAGGTGCGCTCTCCGCTCTGCTCCTCACCAGGCTTCATAACCGCTTATTAACACACCCACTCATTATCAACATTCACATTAACAGCATAGCACATATTTTACCTCCGAAATCAGGTCTGAGCCGGATGTCGTATCCTTTAAGCAGTCTGTCCACAGTTTCCTTCACCAGAGACATATTGCTCGGATCATTCACACTTTAGCGGGAAGAAAAACACTCCAATTAACGCTCAGAAAGAAGAATAACAGCGGAGTGGCTCTAAGTTGTGTGTGTGTGTGTGTGTGTGTGTGTGTGTGCGTGCGTGCGTGCGTGTGTGTGTGTGTGTAAAGGTGTCTTACCTTTGCGCCCAAACCGCAGCCACCATCACGAATAAAACCCAAATCCGAACCCAGCTCCATTTTCTCCTCCTCCGAAAAATCGCCATGCTTTTTTTTTTTTTCAAATAAAACTATGATTTATAATTTTCCAGCTTTGTATGAAGACAGAAGAGATGCAACTTCTGCTGCCCGGTGCGGTGAGAGCGCTGTGCTGCGCATGCGCAGTGGCTTCAAAGCAGCCGGAGGAAGAGAGCGGCGTTTAAAGGGGCAAGAAACAACAAGAGACAGAGAGAGAGAGGGAGAGAGGGAGAGGAACAGACATATAATAATAATAATAATAATAATAATAATAATAATAATAATAATAATAATAGTCATCATCATCATCATCACCATGCAACAGTGTATATTATTACTATTATTATTATTATTATTATTATTATTATTATTATTATTATTATATCTCTCTTTGTATTTTTATTTCTTACCAAACTTTGAAAACTTTTTAAATTAAAATTTATAATCGCAAATTTGCACTGGCTTAGCCTAGTTACTGCTGCTACTGCTGAAGAGTTGTGGTAGACAAGTGTGTAACTAATGTTATCTGATATTATTTACAAATTACAACTGAAACTATTAATGTGTGTGTGTGTGTGTGTGTGTGTGTGTGTGTGTGTGTGTGTGTGTGTCTGCGTGTGTCTGTGTCTCTGTGTGTGTGTGTGTGTGTGTGTGTGTGTGCGTGTGTGTGTGCGTATCTATGTCTGTGTGCGTGCGTGTGTGTCTGTGCGTGTGCGTGCGTGTGTGTCTGTATGTGTCTGTATGTGTCTGTGTGTGTGTGTGTGTGTGTGTGTGTGTCATTCCAAGGCAAAACTTGTAAAAAAAAATCCACCTTATTTGTTTGTAGCTTGTCAGGGTGGTTTCATGTTTTATTGTATTTCATGAAAATTAATCTCTTTCCAGCCATTCAGTTAAAGAGTTTTACAACTTTTATTAAAAAATGTTTTCTAGAATAAAATTTTTTTTAATGTGCTTTAATTTAATATCCTACACTAAAAAATTCCCGTGGAATTTTGCCGTAATTTACCAGCAGCTTGGGTTGCCAGTAAGTAAAATTTACAGTAAGAAACTGTAATATATTTTCAGCAAAGTACTGTCACAAAATTTAAAATGACACATTGTATTTGCAGGATACAACTAAGCTGAAGAGTTTTACTCAAGGATCCAATCAACACAGTTTGGGGATGCAGGGATTTGAACACATGACCATCTTAAGCCTTCGTCACCGAGCCCACACTGACCAAAAGGACCAAAAGCAATGATTCAATGGAATATTTTAATGGAGTTAATTCATTGTTAGAAATAGTTAAATCAGTGCAAGCTTGTTGTGGTGGCTCACTGGTTAAGGTGTAGGTTACAGCACGGATGGTTGTGTGTTCAAATCCCATATCTGGCACGGTTAGGTAACACTCTTAACGTTCAGCTTGGTTGCATCACCCGAAAGAACACGTGTGCTGGCTTATGTAGTATTTTTTATAACATTAAGATATTACAGCACTTTACCATAAATGTAAATATATAGTTCTTTACTGTCAATTTTACTGTACTTTACTGGCAACCCAAGCGCCCAGTAAATTACCGTAAAAATCTACAGGAATGTTTTGCAGTGTACCACACACTGTGTATCAATTAATTCATTATTTATCCGTTATTTTGCTGTATTGCAGCTCATGAGAAATGGATCTCTTCTGAAATGATTAATGTTTATAATTGAAGTTTGTTTTATGACATTATTATGAATAAACCCTATTAAACTTGACATTCTCCAAATGGCTCATAAGTGACTTTTATTAAATAAAAAATAGCAAGAAAATGTTGATGCCTTTTTCTTTTTTAAAATAAAATAAAGTATTTTCTAAATAATTTCTTACGAAATAATTTAAAACGACTGTAGTTGCCTGTATCCATTAGAATTAGAAATTAGAAAGTCATAAATAGCTTTTAAGGAGCAGATATAAATTTTATGTATTAATATATTAATATTTAATAAAATTTATAAATATTTATTTTATTTTATGTTTTAATATATTAATAGTTTAGAATTGTTATTGTCATTATACAAACTTGTAAAACATTTTATGTGAAATTAAAGGCAAATTTTTAAAAAAAGTTCTAATTTGTAAGAGTCCTCAGTTCCAAGGTTTGATAGTTCAAAGTTCTAAGAGTTTGAAGTTCTGATAGTCCATAAACCAAAGCCCTAACTTCTAACGTCCAGGGTTCCATTCCTCTAGGAGTTTCTAGTTGCAAGTATTTATAATTCAAATTTCCAAGAGAATCAATGTTTAAGGTTTCATATTATAGGCTTCTAAATGGCCTAAGTTCCAGCGTTCTGTGTTCCAAAGTTCTTATAAATTTCAAGCATTCATCAAGAATGTTAATTGGCAAATTTCCACAATTCCACAGGAATTATTAGTTCAAGGGCCTTATTGTTCAAAGTTCTAAGAGTTTTATTTTGAGGAGCTATATTTTGAGGTTCTAAGTTTCTGAGGCTTGGTATTCTGATTCCAGGTTATAAGTTGTAACATTAATATTCATTAAGAATTAAGAATCAGTTCCACAGTTCACAGTTTTCTGAGAGTTCCCATTTCCAAGGTTTAGTCATTTAAAGTTCTAAGAATTTGAACTTCTGAGGTCCCATTTCTTAAAGTCTGAAGTTTAGGGTTCTGTATATTAAGGTTCTGATTGTTCCAAGTTAGAATTATTTATAGTTGTAAATGCTTAGAGTTCTGAGTTCCAACGTTTTATAGTTCAAATTTCTTTTATTAAAAGACTTTTAACTTCTGAGATTCTGTGGTTTGACATTCTGAGGTTCAAAGTAATGAGTCCAAAGTAAATTTTCTTACATTTTTGAAAATGTTAAATGTTCTGAGAGTAAGGTTAATATAATCATCAATACAATTTTAATTCTCAATAGTTCAAATTTTAATAATAATAATAATAATAATAATAATCACAACAACAACAATAATAATCATAATAATAATCATTTGATGTGCAGTGCAACAACAATCACAACAGACATCAAAATGATAATTCACTGAACATCACTGATGGATGAAGACTCATAAATGTAATCTTCCTTCATGGGCTTCTGCTGTAACTGATATACATGAGTCACAAATAGCTAAGAAAACATTTCAGATGTAAACATGCTGCAAGCATACGACATCAGCCTACAGTCACTAATCTAACAGTGTAGAAAAAACATTTTGAAATGAATTGAAATGATACACAATCATCAGGAGCTTGGGGGAAAGGTAGAGTGGATGGCGGGTCATGACTAGCAATTTGCTAATTCCTTCTGAACTTTATTTTTTATATTTTATTATTTTTTTTATTAAGTATGCACCAGTTATGCCCAGTGGTTTTAAGAATGATAACTTATTCACTTGAAAACTTTCAACCTGCCACTTAGAAGCATGGAGGAATACGGCAGGAATACGGCAGGAGGAAGCATGGAGGAATACGGCAGGAATACGGCAGGAGGAAGCATGGAGGAATACGGCAGGAATACGGCAGGAATACGGCAGGAGGAAGCATGGAGGAATACGGCTCCATGCATCTTGGATTTAGAGGGCTGTGAGTAACGAGCCAGCCGACCCCGTGGTTCATGACCAGGAGCAGACATATGAAAGGAAGTCATCATCCATTAGCAGATTGGTGTCTATAATGCTTATAATAGAAACTGCATATCAACGTTCCTGTTCAATAAAAATCAGATTAAACACACGAGCCTATGTGAGAGAGAGCCTTTAGATTTAAACTATAGTATTACATACATTTAGAGCAATGTTGGTATTTAACTTAGTGGTTGCTATCATTGCTCTGAGACATGCACTCAGCGTAATCATTAGTCTTATCTCAATGTCAAGGCTTCACTTAAAATGTCCTCTTTTTATATCTAAAACAAATCCTTAAATTCCTGAAAAGCATTTGGAAACACTCGGAAATACGGGTAAATATTCTTTATGTTAAGTTATGCACACACCACTCATTTAAATATCACATCTTGTGCAAAGTAACTTTTCACTTTTAGTTCTTTTAGTTTTATGCCAGTTGAATCACTTCATATTTTATGTAAGTTTTAATTTGTATTAAATTTATTTTTTCCCCTTTCCCTTGCTTTATCAAGTTTTCTTTTTAAATTAATAAACTAATTTTAGGGTTACTTTATTCCTTTCTTGGTATAATTTTGGATATTTTTTACACTTCTATATTTTATGTTTCTCAAGTCTCTCACAGACTAGAAGAGCTTTTCTTCTATGATTGCCTGTATTTGGCTCGATCCATGTCACCCTCACCCCTGATCCATTTCCCTGCTGATGAAAAGTGTCCCCACAACACCGTGCTACCACCACCATGCTTCACAGAGGGGCTGTGCTCTCATTGTTGAGTTGTTCACAAACACATTGCTTTTTGCCGAGGCCAAAAAGTTTAATTTTGGTCTTGTCAGACCAGAGAAATGTCTTCCACACTTTTGCTGACTCTTCAACATGCCTTTTGCTTGTATATCAAACCATATAGCTTTTTTCCTCTTCTTACGGCTCAGCGATAAAGTCCAGCGGTGTGGAGTGTCCAGTCTGTGCTTGTCCTGGGAACAGTTTCTCCCATCCAGCTCCTTCAGAGTTCTCCTTTCCCTCTGGGTCAATTCTCTGACTAATCCCTTCTTCTCCCGCTCACTAACCCTGGTACACGATTTCCTCTAGGCGTGGTTGTGTCATATTTTTTCCATCCTTTAATAATGAATTTAATGCTTTTTTTTAAATAACAAAACCATGATTAATATTACTCCAGAACTTTGTCCCTGACTTGTTTTGATCATGCCTTGCTCTTCATGAGGTGTATAATATTAAGGTCATGTGACACTTTATTCACACAAAGCTCGGCTCCATTTAACTGATTATGTCACTTCTGATGGTTACGAGCTGCACCGGAACTAATTTAGGGGTTTCCCAACAATGGGGGTGAATACTTATACAAAGAACAATTTTTATGTTTTTTTTTTACTTTTATATATTTTTTAAACAATAAAACATATTGTAAATAAGATCAATCTAAAAACAGCCTCTATAATTCTAATGTAAATAATAATGATTAGTGTTGCACTTGTGTGCTAGCAGGATGAAGGGAATGTTAATGAGGAGGTGATAAAAACAGTCCACTTATTCTTATTCCTGTCTCCCTCTCAGCATGTGTAATTTGCGATGAACAGATTTCTGGGATTTTCCGCCTGTTTGGTTATGATTAGGGATCAGATTACTGCAACTGCTGGAATTTCCATAAACTTTATAGATCTGGACAGTTTTTCTTTCCTGGAAAAGCGTAAATAAGCTGACTCGGTAATGATATCTGAGTCTTGTGTGTTTGTAAACGTGTTGCACTTATTTTTGTGTCTTTAAAGCTGCGTCAGTCACGAGGCCCTCACGCTGTCTCTCTTCATGCTTTGCCCGTTCACCGCCGCTTTCCTGGCACTGTGCACGCTTTTGGACCTGGATTTTGGCATTGATTAGGGTTTGGCAGTGAGGGCGTGCCAGCACCAGCCGTGTGTTCGGCTTCATGGTGCAGATAAAAACCAGAAAAAGGAAGTTCGTTATCCAGAATTCACACTTCATTACTTGCCTCCTCCAGACCAGGAGAAGACAAACCTGCTGGCTTTTGGTGAAGATTGTAACAGAACATTTTCCACACTGATGTGTTTCCATACAGAGAAATGTGGTTTCTAATTATAACTGACCAACGTTACAGCGGCGTTCTGTTTTGTTCGCATTAATCCAAAGTGAAAAGAAATCTTAAAAAGTGATCTCATTAAAAATGTGTAAGATACTGTAAAAGTGAGTGTGATGGATTTGTTTCATTTGATTTAACCTGAATGAGACTGCAAGGAATGATACAAACAACAACTCCGCCCCCAGCTCCTCCCCCAGCTCCGCCCCATCCCTAACCCTAAAAATAACTTCCCCAGCAGCGCGGCTTTATAGCGAAAAAATGCAGGTTTTTCTGACAAAACTGGAGTTGCAGCTTGGATGGTGTTCATTAAAGTGCTTTAAAACTATGTTTAGGATTAAAATTGATCGATTCTGTTGAAGGATCAGGAAGATCAGATATTTATTGACTGATTTTTTCCAAAATTGAAAATATGAACAATTTCACCTACCGCAGTAGGCGACAGCCCTAATGTACGCAAATAGTCATTAATATACTCTTCTATACTCTCCACCTGTTACACAGGCCACTATGTACATGTGCAGTCACTAACTGTAGTCCATCTGCTGCGCTGCAAAAGTATTGGCACCCCATCTACGCCGTCCATTAGTGTGACCTGAAGACAACTGAGCAGCTATGATTTCTTTGGTGCAGAGGATTTTTATAAATATGTGTTAAAATTAGTAGATGAACTGATATATAACTTAAAAGCAGGAGGAATGGATTCAGCTGCGAAGTGTCACGATCATAAATGCTGCACAAAACACACTCAAACAAAATGTGAAAGGAAATGAAGTCATCACAGAAGGAATAAATCAGTTCCTCGGTGACTGATGTGATGGAGACGGAGTGATAACGTGCAGAAGCAGATAAGGGAGCTGCTTTATGAGATGTAAACGTTTGATATAACATGACAAAATGATATAAAAAGCAAGAAAACAGCAGATGGGCAACGACAGTCTGTTAAAACACTGAAAAAATGAACAGGAAAGACAAAAACACGTTCCTAAGAAAAATAATACACTTCTGTCATGTTATAGTTATCAAACAGCGCTCTAAAACTCTGCACTCTGATTGGCTGAGAGCGGTAATGACAATAACGTTCTAATGGAGTCCATATTGATTAACAATAACTTATTCCAATAACTTATGTCAGTCACATGACTGAATCGGTTCAGTAATGAGCGTGTGACTTCGACTTCTCCGACATTTCTGTGTTTGGTTCTGTGTGTGGCTTTATCGGGCCTCAGCTTCCATACGGTGCGAACAGAAAAACATTTGGCCGCAGCAGCATGGTGTCGGCCGTGTTAGCGCCGTTTGGCACACCTTTATCCCACGAGTTCGCATTCCGCTCGCCAAATCGGCTTGGGTTCCCTCCCAGTTCTCATTGATCTGCGTCCGGCCTCCACTTCCTGCTCGGCTTGCTGAATCCGTGCCATTTAGGTCTAAACTCCTCTTGTGCGATGGTTATATTTACCCCGAGCTCTGCGATTAACGCCACTGCATGAGGGAGAGGGACAAAGTACCTCATATTTATTCACTAGAAAGGAAACAGCTTTATGGAAAAGTAGAATATATACATGATTGAAGCTTATTATTCAAAAAAGAACAATTTAAAAATGTATCCAGGAAAAGACCGTAAAAGGGCATTATGTAATGCGTCACTCTCCATAGTACTTATTACAGTGTAATAAACAAATAACGACTGTGTACTAACTAGTGAATATAATGTCATAACTTGGTACTAAATTAAACAATACTAATTAGTAGTTATAATGTCTGAATTCCACAGTTTCAGTACAATTTTTAAGAAATCAGCTTTTTGGAAATTTATTTGTACAGTGCTTAACTGGCATAAAATGCTCTCTTTGCAAAAGAGCAAATAAAAAAACTAGATCAAATAAATAAAAATTAAATAAGGTGGCTAAATAAGCACTACAATAAATTACCATAAGAAATAACTTAAGATCAACAATAAAACTAAAATAAGAAAACAAATGATGAAAAAAAAAACAAATATAAAAAAGAAGAGAACAGATAAAAATAGAAAAGATAAAATAAGATAAAAAGATAAAAAAAATTAAGTGAAAAATGTTTTTACAGCTGCAGGACCTTTGAAGGAACATTTACATTTGTTTGCATCAGAAACCCAGTTTTATATTTTACCAGCTCTTTCAGCTTTAGCTCAGTCGTTGTTGTTAGTTTCAGTTTTGATTAAGCAGTTTTAGTCAACTTTTAGCCCGAACAGTTCTTTTCCGTGATATTCCCCCAAAATGTTCTTTTTAAATCTCCAAAATGTAAATGTGTTTAACTTTTAACGTTTAACTTGTTTGCGCATTACTGAGTCTTCTCTAATGAGCACGTTTACTACACTACATACACTTAATAAAATGAATTTCAGTGATTAGCGGGTATGCTAGTATGCTAGGTCTAGCTAGCTAGTATAATATTAGCATAACATGGCATCACCACAAACCACAGCTTTTATTGTAGAGAAACAAAAATCTGTTTTTTTTAAATATTACAGAGAATTCTGTTGCGTTTCGTGAGATATTGTGAGCAGAAAAGTGAATTATTCTTTTCTGCTGTTTAATCTTCCTGAAAAAAGTATTTCTACACTGCATGTTTTGGAAGTGTTTATGAATACGAAGCTAATTTAAGCAGTCGATTTGTTTCTTCAAATCCAAATCATCTCCTACTGCAGTTATATTTAACCAAAACTCTGAGTGTTTTGGCTTCAGGACATCTTTTCTTGGAGCTGCTCTCCTTTCAGATAAGATTCAGCACATAAGCTGGTTAAACAAACCCTGAGTGAGTGTTTGTGGCTTTGGGATTTGACAGCGCGATCACACTCCTCTCCTCCTGCCGCTGTATTTACTCCCGGCTCATGCTTTTGGCTTCAGTTCATCTGACGAGTTGATTTTTTTCCTGGGCGTAAATATAATCAGCGCTTACGGGACGTCATAATGGCTGCAAATCAGCTTCAAACAGGATCAAATATACTTTCGAAATGAAGCAGCAGAGAGGAAACGTCCCCGTTCCGCTTCACAGAGACGAATCCGTGGCCGCCGGGCCGCCGTTTGAAACCTCAGCGTCTTTTTTCTTCTCTTTCATGCCATGCCAAGCAATTATACACAATCCACACTGGCTCCTATCCGTTTGAGTTTTTATGAGTCCTGCGAGGTTTTATTACAATAAAGATTCTGTTCACAACAACTACAGCCAAACACAGAGCAGGCCAGATCACCCCTCTCATGTCTGACCTCGGGGCAGAGAAGTTACTCAGCACACCTTCTGCCAAACACTCTAACTTTTATAATCATCGCAGCATCAAATATTATTTTAAAAAAAAGTTTCTCTGAATAGATTGGCGACCTTCCCGGGGAGAAACCCCGCCTCTCGCCTGAAGTCATCTGGGATTGGCTCCCGCTCCCCCGTGACCCTGACGGATAAACGCTAAGGATAGTGGATGGATGGATGGATAGTTTTGTAGCAAATGCCCAGCAAAGTTTTCATGAAAAAAAAAACAAAACAGGATGTAAAAGTGATAAAACACTCAAAGAGCAGCTGAATTTGCTGATCTGAGACTGGGCCAGTGGGCGTGGCCTAATATTCTAATGCGTGCATTGAGGCTCCGCCTATCAGGTAGCTAAACACAGCAGCACAGAATCAGGATTCATTCTCCACTCGCTGTTTTAGCTCTCACAATCTTTTGTTTTATATGAATAACGTCAGGTATGACCAATAGTCCCGCCCCTAACCCCTTCCCTAACCCCGCCTCAATCCTACTCACTATATTTTGTAACTTCCATATGAATTGCGTTGTAAACCATCAATAACATTACTGTAAGGTCAGCCCGCAGTCCTGCTCACACAAAGCACCAGTATGTCTTTATGAAGTTCATAATGCATTATAATATCTGCTCAGGAACAGATAACACATCTGTCCATAATAAAACAAAGTAGGCACACATGTTATAATGCTCTATAACAAGTCATCCTGCAGAACCTGACTAATCATGCATTATAACACCTCTACTCATAATAAACAGGTTTATAAAGCATCATTAATACAGGATTCACAAGATATTCTGTTTGTTATATAAACAAATGGATTCTGAATTATGGACGCATTCACAGCACATCATCAATTCATACTTAGCAAAGTGTTATGAATGTAACTCTTAGCATTTATACAGGTTCATAGCCAGCACCATAAAGCGTTATATAAGTTATGTAAGATGAAGATGCTATAAACGCATTTATAATGCATTATGATTATAAGTTTCCTACAGGTTTATGCTAGGCTATAGATGACATTATGTGTGCTAAATAAACAAATTTATAAAGCATGATGATTTCTTTCATTCATTCATCATTTATTCATGCTTTATAAAGTGTTATCCATTTAACTCTAAGCTTATAAAAGCTGTATGCCAACACTATAAAGCATTATGTATACTATATGTCATTAATAACTTTATAATGGATAATGAATGCAGGGTTTATATATAACTTCTTCCATTAGACCTTATGAGGTATTATGTATGCTGTGTAAGATATGCTACATACATAGATGTGTAAAATATTATGAGTGCAGGGTTAATATCGCCCTGCTTTAGAACGTGTTATGTGTGCTAGATAAACAGATTCATAATGCCTGTTATTTATTCATGCTTTATAAAGAAGATCCGAGCAGGTGACTATGATATGCCCAGTGCTGTAATGCATTACATCTGCTACGTAACATGTAATTAATGCATTTATAACTCGTTATAAATTAAAAATAAAAATCGTATCAAGTTCAAGCCAAATCACACTAGAGAAATAAAAGTGAAGTGTGAAAAGGAACACTGAACACACCCCATCTCCTTTACCAGGTAAACTGGTGTCACATGACCTAACTTTGCATACTGGAAGCTGATTGGCTGTGACATCTGATGATGCAATAACACTCAATGAGATTTTTTTTATCTCCACTTCTGTCTTAAAATAGCTGTGAAACTGCTGCAGTGTCAATTTGCACACCCTGACCCTGACCTTAATGATTTAAAAAAAGACGTCTGACGCACTTTAGACTGAATTTAAATGTGTAAACGTGAGAGGCTAACCTAATGAAAGGTGAATAAGAGAATAAGATCAGGATATAAACCGATTAGCGTCATGCCTGCACTCTGAGCTAATGGACTCGTGTTCTTGTTTTTATGGCGTGGTTCTCCAGCCGAGCACAAAAATCGCAGAAAGCGTGCTCCTTTTCCTGTATCCGCCTCTGAGCGATGAGCTGTACACACCACCAGCTGACACGAAGGAGGCTTTCATACACACACACACACAAACACACACATACACACACACACGCTGAGGACCAGCCATGGCTCTCATACACACTCTCGTTCTGCTCTCATGGTAAGTCACAAAGAACACTGCTGTAATATTAAATGACTTTTAACAACTTTTGTTGCTGCTGTTTGTTAAAATAACGTCGTGTTGTCACGTGTTGTGCGTTCAGCGCTGGGAAAGTTTGGTCCAAAGCCGGCCCGACTGAGTCTCGAGTTTATTTGGACAACATCACAAGGATTCTGGACCGATTACTGGATGGATATGACAACAGACTGCGACCCGGATTTGGAGGTAAAGACTGCTGGACATGTTAATGCCTTACAACAGTTAGAGCTCTTCATTATTATTATTATTATTATTATTATTATTATTATTGTTATTATTAAGTGATATCATAACAAGCAGGTGTTCTCATTAGTGATAATTAAACATGACATAATTAGACACTGTCCTCTTTTTTTGGCCTGATGTGTGCTCAAATAATTGATATTTATTAATATTTGAAAGCTTATAAGTCTACTTTTCTAATGCAAGTAACTTTTGAATGTCCAAAATAATGATGTTTACAAGACACACGTTATAAATTTCCAAGATGTTGGTGTTCATGTTAAATATCCACATTAAACATATGACATATGTAAGCAAAAGACACTAATAACCCTAACCCTCATACTTTTTATCTGTTTAATGTTCTGAAACATCTGTCAAGGCAGTTAGTTCCTGCTGTCACTGACGTTATAGCAGCTATAAACAGTCGTTCCCTCACCTGCCACTCTTTATTCTCCCTCTTCAAGATAATAAGAGATAAAATTTGCAACGTGTGATGTGAGAGAAAGCGCAGTGCAGTGTAAACTCCTCTGTCCTGAGGATGTGGAACCCTTACAGTTCCAGCTTTACCTCTGCCTGTTGCACAGCGCTCACACTGGAGACTCCTTCATACACGATACACACACACACACACACACACACTTCCCTTACTTTAAGAAAACTTCACCAGATGAACAATTTTTAAAAATCTGTTTATTATCAGCGGAGCGAGTGCTGTACATGTTGCCGTGAATGAG
This sequence comes from Parauchenoglanis punctatus, assembly GCA_030068025.1. Lineage (NCBI taxonomy): Eukaryota > Metazoa > Chordata > Actinopteri > Siluriformes > Auchenoglanididae > Parauchenoglanis > Parauchenoglanis punctatus. Next base: position 22,209,006 of record JAQQZU010000011.1, read on the forward strand.
CTGTTGCTATAGAAACAATAACGCATCAGAGCGAGCGCATTAATATAAAGCTGCGCTGCTGTCAGAGCCGCTGTTATAGAGAATTAATCACGACCTTCTGACCAATCGGAGCGCAGAACTCAGCAGCGCCGTGGTGTTCATTATGTTTCTGCAGTAGAAGTGTCTTTTTATGTGTTTTATAAGTTTGTTCCTTTGTTACGCCAATCAGCAGAGAATTTTTAACGCTCGTTGATTGTTGACAGATGTTTTAAAGATAAAATTCAGGGTCATGTACCTTTTTCTGAAGGACACAGGAAGATATCAGACAAAAAACCCTAAATGATTTGTTATCTTGCACTCAGGTCCCGTCACAGAAGTCAAAACGGACATCTTCGTCACCAGCTTCGGTCCCGTGTCTGACGTGGAAATGGTGCGTGAGTAAAAACAGTCAGACGTGTAAAGGTGTTTTCATGTCTATCTTGATTTTCGTTATCTATAATATATGGGCTTGCTGATCACAGATCTGACCGGGCTGAAGGTGTTGGTCCATTTTCTTTGACTTGGAATCCATCATAAGGGAATCATAATCTTTTTAAGTATAAAAATGCACACTGAAGACCATATAAAGCTTTTTTATTTCTAATTTGAAATGAGCTTAAACTATTGCACTATTTTGGATTTACTTTGTATAATACACATTCTTCAGGTAATGATGAAAAGCGATGATGATAATGATAGTAACAGAAACCTAGCATAAATTCAGGTGCTCATTGTGATGTGGAAATGTGATGAAGATGAAAGGTAATACTCACAAGACTAGTGTTTATGCCGCGCGCGTCTCTGCGGTAATTTCATGCTACTTTGAGTCGTTATCTCGGCACTGCCTCGAGTCATGTCCACTCCAGTCTTCATTATTCTGCTGTTTGGGCAGGAAGTCATCAGGGCAGCGCAGTCATGTTAATCTCACTCGCTCACTCTGGACCAAACAAAGCTCCTGATCCGCTGTACCAAATCCATTCTGAATGCGTTTCTCTGAGAAATAAGAGAAAGTGGAAAAAGATAAAGTAAACACACCCATGTAGAGTTACAGAACATCGGTGTTGACTTACAGAGACCAGCAGAGACGTGCTCCTCTTTTCGGCTGTGTTCCAAATCTCACGGCTAAAAAAAGCCCCGGGCCCATATGTGACCTGTGTGGAGGATATTCAGGAAACATATTTCTGAATCGTCATATTGTTTATTATTATGCTGCATATAATCCATTTTATAATGTTGTTCTGTTGGACTCACTTTAACTGTCTGAGAATATCACGACCTCCAGGATCCAAAAAACACTGGCGAGAAAATTTTAACCTTTGTTTATTATCCATCATCATCAAACTGCGTTTTGGAGGAAAACACGCCATTGAAAATGTTACGATTCAGAATTTCAGGTTCATGTTTACGTTTCGTAATAGACAAAGAGCTGAGAGTGATGCAACGAGGAAAAGAGGAACGTCAAAAATAAAGGTTCCAAACAACAAAAAAATATCTAAAGGAAACTGTAGGAAAGCAGGATAAAGGTGGAAAGCGTGAAGAAGAAAGAGAACGAAAGAATTTCAGAGAAGGAGAGAGAGAGAGAGAGAGAGAGAAAAGCACAAAGAAATAAAGAAAGAAGAAAGAAAGGGATGGAGAGCAAAAAAGAACAAAAAGGTAAAAAATGAGAGAAAAAAGAATGATGATCATATTTATGTTTTATTAATGTCCTTAACTTAATGTCCATCAATATTAAAATGTTTATGCATGTTTACATTTCGTTTATAAAATGAATTTCATTAAAATGCAATAATTAAATTTTTTGACTAATGCATTTATTAAGTATGTGGATGATTTTATTTTTATTTTTGTTTTTAATTAAAGCTTCTGTATGAAGTTCTTAATACTAATAAAGTTGTTATTTTTCCCTCAGGAGTACACCATGGACGTGTTTTTCCGTCAGACGTGGGTAGACGAGCGTCTGCGCTTCGAGGGTCCCATCGAGATCCTGCGTCTCAACAACCTGATGGTCAGCAAGATCTGGACTCCGGACACGTTTTTCCGAAACGGCAAACGCTCCATCGCTCACAACATGACGACGCCGAACAAGCTGTTCCGCATCATGCAGAACGGAACCATCCTCTACACCATGAGGTTCACAAACCCTCTGTCTCAGTCACAGATCCCACATCATCACATACCTGATACTGCATTTATAGAACAAACAATAACACCTATATCCTCTCGTAAGATTTCCTGTCCCGCCCCTCTCCCTTACACACGACAGGCAAATGCATTCAGATCAGGATTTAGGCGGCGTTCACGTCAGACTTGGGCTGAAACGCGAGTTCTCACGAGATTTGGAAATCGATTATGTGGCAGAGTGATGTCAAGCATGAAGCATATCTGTGAAAAGGTAAAATAACAGAATAAACTAATACAAAATAAGACAAGACAAGGAAAGAAAAGATGACATAAGATAAGTAAAGAAAAGATGAAGCAAGGTAAGGTACAATAAGGTAAAGATAAGATAATATAAGACAAGGCAAGGAAAGGAAAGGTAAGATAAGGTAAGAGTTAAGGTACAATAAACTAAAGATAAGATAACACAAGACAAGAAAAGACAAGATGTATACGATAAAACAAGATAAGGTAATGATAAGAAAGGATAAGATTGACAAACAAGGTAAGACAAAGTGACGTAAGGTAAGGTACAATAGGGTTAAGACAAGACAAGGTCATGATAAGATAAAATAATAGTACCACGATAAAAGGCAAAAATATACAGATGGGAACACACTAGCAATAAAATAAAGGTTTAAATATTGTATAAAAACTATACAAACTGCAGAAAATCCCTGTAAAATTAAATAGAACGTAAGTGTAGGATATGTGGAGATAAATGTGTAAATGAAAATAAAAACAATACAGTCTGATATTATTTAATTAATTAATTCACGCTAAACTAATCTCATGTCAGAATGATCGCTGTCTCGGCCGATTGCTTTAAAATGAGCAGAAGATGGTTTACCTCGGTGTGTTTGTGTTTCTCGTCTCCATCTCTCTCTCAGATTAACCATCAATGCCGAGTGTCCGATGAGGCTCATAAACTTCCCCATGGACGGACACTCCTGTCCCCTGAAGTTCGGCAGCTGTACGTCTGTTAAACTCCACACGTTACAGTCATTTTGGAATGAAATGTTATGTGGAATGTTCCTGAGGTTTGTGTTCATGTTGTGTTCATGAAGTTCATGTGTCTGTGCCGTAGACGCCTACCCGATGAGTGAGATAGTGTACACTTGGAAGAAAGGGCCCTTATTTTCAGTGGAAGTGCCGCAGGAGTCGTCCAGCCTGCTGCAGTACGACCTGATCGGACAGACGGTGTCGAGCGAAAAGCTCAAGTCCAACACGGGTGAGAGATCATCCGGAGATTTAAAGGATAAATGATTTATTGACAAATAGATCAATTTTAATCCTGCAGGACACAGACCAATCGGCTCTACTGCGGAAGGAAAATGCTGATTGTGCTTTAAAAAACGGAGACAAAATGGACATGTTTACGCCATGCAGAGCTGCAGGACAGCAATAAACGATCCTGAAGGGTAATAAATACATCTAAATAAACTGGTAATAGAAAAGTCAATTCAGCACCAAAATTTGAATTATGGTTATTTCCAATCATGAACATGGAAAAGATTCCAGTGTTTAATCAGCACAAACTTCTTTTTAGCCTATTTTAGTATCGAACTTTTATCTGTAGCTTCTTGCCTGAATTTAATACTGACTGCAAAACAAACATTACAGGTTTTTATCGGTCACGGGAATTGTGAATTGCTTCTTTTTGGACATTTTCTTCTGGATGATTCTAGGTGGGCGGGGCTATTTTTTCAAAAGGTGGCATCAATCACAACAATTGTTTTAGCTGTCTGTTTCCATCAACTTCTCTTTTACATTAAACACAGAAACTAAAGTGACTCTCTCTCTCTCTGCTCCGTTCTCTCCGAGCTCCACCCTAAAACTCAACACTCTAACTGGTTCATAATCCACTGTGAGACTTGGATGAGAGAAGAGTAACGTTCGTCTTCAATTATTTAATCTATTTAATCTAACTTATAAAATGAAAAACATGAAACGCTCTGGATGGCGGGCTGAGATATTCCTCCGGTTTTATTCCTGGCTGCATGCAGCACCTGACTTCTTGTTTGTCCTCTCAGGGGAATACATCGTCATGACCGTTCACTTCCACTTGCAGAGGAAGATGGGTTTCTTCCTGATTCAGACCTACATCCCCTGCATCATGACCGTCATCCTCGCTCAGGTTTCCTTCTGGATCAACAAAGAGTCTGTTCCTGCCAGAACCGTCTTCGGTAGGTGGAGTTTCTGCAAAGTCTGGAATTTGATTGGTCGACCATTTAGCATTTCAATTCTGGCAGCTCAAGAAACTGACCAGCAGGAGCAGGAATATTCCGTACCTGCTCCCTCTCCCCAGATTTCCCTAAATGCTTAGTGGAATTCCATTTCTGTCATCGTTCGCTCTAACATCAGACTAAAGCTTGATCTGGTGTGTGATCTGGTTAGCTCTTTAGCTAGCTTTGGCATAGCATTCGATAGATTCAGAACTAGCATTATACAGTCACAAATATTATAAATATTATTGAATTAAGAATGACACAATGTAAAAGTCATTTAGTTTCCTTTAAAAAAAGATTTGAAAATGATTTTGAAATGAAATAAAAAAGAACACATCTGAACTGATTAGCTCAGTGGTTAAGACGTTGGACTAGTGATCGGAAGCTGCCACTGCTGGGCCCTTGAGCGAGGCCCTTAACCTTCACTGCTCACTTGTGTGAAAATAAGATGTATGTAAGTCGCTCTGGATAAGGGCGTCTGCCAAATGACATAAATGTAAATGCAAACCGATTGACATGTTTGTTACTTGCCATATATGGGCATTGTTTCCTGTTCTTGTTACCCTGTTGCCATAGTAGTTAGTTACTCTAACCTGTCGCTGTTTTCAGTCATTTCTGCTTTGTTCCTTTGTTTCTCTTGTTCAGCGTGATCAACTGATTGAATTTCATAACAGCATTTGTGTTGTAAATGTTTGGTTGCTGATCTGACCACGGTAACTACGACATAATGTTTTTATTTCAGTGAAAGATATGTTGATGTAAAGACATTCAGACCCGACGTGTGCCTTAGACTAAAAATCGATTAGCTTTAGTCTGACGTTTCTTCAGAATCCCGGTTCTTTCCGATCAGCAGGAAGTGCACTGCCCTCCCGAGTTCCAGTCATTTCTCTGGCGTTCGGCTGTTTGTGTCTTGTAAAGCGGGCTTCATTAGCTTAATGGACGCTGTTGGCAGAAGCTGATAATGGACTCGAATCATTTGCTCTGAGTGGCGTGAGGACTAAAGTGAATTGATTGCAGGATCTCTGCTTCCAATGTCTCTGCACTTCTGTACATCTTCTGAACTTTAACGAGAGTGGAGAAAGGCAAAGAGGAGTAAAGAGTCTTATGTGTTTTACTTTTAGAGTCAGTTTCCATTTAAAAGTTGACTTTCCACCAAACCAGCAGATTTAACATCCCTCTGCCAGCATTTATTCAAAAACCTTTTTGGCTTGATCATTTTCACATTTGTCTTCATTAATAGAAGCCACAGTCAAGGATAAAACCCCTTTTCAAAAAAATATTTAGGTTTTTATATTTCTATATGATTTTTTTTATTTGCGTAAAAGTCTTGGATGGAAAACCCCATGGTGAAAAAAGTGTGATCAGTTCGAGTGACTCTCAGATCAGACAGACTGACTCAGCTGACAGGTCACTGATGTTTAAAAGAAAACAGATAAATGATCATGCAATGTAAAACTGTATAATAGAATCAATAATCTTTTTGAATACATGTTGATATGTAGGCTTCCATATGTCAGTTTTGTTCCCATCAGCAGCAGAAGAGCACGACTCAGTGACCGATACTCACTCATTCGCCTTCAGTGACTCTTTCAATAAAACTGCATCACACGAGGTGTTAAAAAATGAACATATATTTTACCATATTCAAGTTTCAAGATCCTTTATTTGTCACATGCATAGTCATACAAGTTCAACACACAGTGAAATGCATCCTGAACCGCTCCTTTGGACTGTGCAAACATTATAAACAATAAGTAAATTTTAATTTAACAAATCTGGAATTTTCTAGAACAAATAAAATGAAGAAATTACGAATACAAATAAAGAAATTGTTAGAGATAAAATATTGTGATTTAAACATTTAAACTCAGGGTAACAAGAGTTGATATACAGTTTATAAATATAATCTGATAAACAGACAAAAGATGAAATTGTCCTTATTATAAATGTATGCATATGATTATGAATATTCACTTATATTAATAATCTACAACTAATATACATATGTGTGC
>JAQQZU010000011.1:22225163-22239067 GCA_030068025.1 Parauchenoglanis punctatus
ACTCCCTCACACACAGACACGCACTCACTCACACACACACACAGAAACAGACAAGCACTCCCTCACACACACACACATACACACACACCCCACACACACACACACACACACCCAACACACACACACCCAACACATGCACACACACGCACCCGTCACACACCCCCAACACACACACGCACCCGTCACACACCCCCAACACACACACGCACACACATAATGAAATATATTGTCGTGTTTTAGTTAAATGTACTGCAACAGTTAAATCAGATGTGTGTACAATAAACTGCTTTATTTTAAAAGAGTAGATGCTTTGAATCTCTCTCAGTCTGTGATGTTAGACTGTGATCTGATCGCTCACCCTCGTACAAACCTCCGAAACTCAGACAGAGAGGCTCGGACTAATTACAAGCCCTCGCGAGTCTCTCTGCTAAAAATAACGTTAAAATATCTGACAAATGACCTGGATACGTCTCTGTTTTAGCTTCCACGCTGTCGTGACTCAGCACGCACTAACAATAAACCTTCATCACTATCATCGTCTTCGACGTCTTCTCCTCTGAGTAGGACAATAAACCAGCGTAGGTCACGTGACTGAGCTGGAGAACCCTGGCTCTCACACGGCTCTGGGTTCTCCGGCGTGTATTATTAGCACTTAAACTGGAGCAAGAACATTAAATTCAAAATTCATACTTAAGTAAGCTGAATCTGTCGATGACTCTAGGAGTCAGTTTTTAGTGATGATGAGTGATGAATCAGATGAATCAAAGCTGGCAAAGTTCAATTAATTTTGACTCATTTGAATGAATCATAAAGTGAGTCATAATCTTCATTACTGTCAACTTAGGGTTAGAGTTAAGCACTGCTAACACAAACTCTGGCCTAAAGTATGGACTTTCTTGACAAAGTGTCAATGTAACAAAACAAAAAAAAAAGATTTAAGGTCCATGGTGCGAATGAATTTGTTAGGATAATGATAATAATAATAATAATAATAATAATAATAATAATAATAATAATAATAATAATAACAATAATAACAATAATAATAATAAATTATTTAAAAAAATGTAATATACTTTGTTGATGTTAAAATTTTCCTTATAGGTCTTTTGTGTGTGTGTGTGTGTGTGTGTGTGTGTGTGTGTGTGTGTGTGTGTTGCAAAATTATTCCATGGAAATAAGGTCAACTTCCATTACCATGGAAACAAACCAGTACTGACTGGCTTCTCTGCAGAACACACACACACACACACACACACACACACGCACGCACACACTGTAATCTACAGTTTAGTTTTTTGTCATTGATGTCTAAATTGGTCACAAAATAAACGTCAGAGTTTAATTGAAGCTGTAAATGAATGAATGATAAGAAAGATGTGTGAATGAGTGAATGAATTAATGAATAAAATGATAAAAAAAAGGGAACAAACAAGAAAATGATTAAATGAACTCATGAATGGATGAATTAATGACCAAATGATGCAATGGATGGATTTTCTAATGGAGTGAACTAGTGATAGTGGAGTGATGGAGTGAACTAATGAATGAGCATGAAAGACTAAATATGAACTAATGAATACAAGTTTTAATGAATGGATAAACAAACGAATGAATAGATGGATGGATAGATGAATAATTGTTTAAAGATTGAATAAGTGACTGAGTGATTGAATCAAAGAATGTTTGGGTGGATGTGTGAATGGATGGTGGAAGGCCTGGGTGGATGGACTGATGGAAGGATGGATGACGGAATGAGTGAATGAATTAATTATTGAATGAATGAAAGAAAGAATGGATCAGAACCCTGAGTGTGTGAGAACGCGGCCCTTCCCTGCACTTGACCTTGTTTCTCTGGGTTCTGGAGCCGGAGGAGTGCCAGTGTGAAGCACTTGAGTGTCATCACGCCGCTGCAGCTGGTGGCATTTAAGCCGCTCCTAAAAGCACCATTTAACTTCCTGAGAGACGGCATTTGATTAAACCCAGAGACAGCGGGGTCTACATGGAACCCAGCAATATTTATTTAACACAACTCCTCTGGTCACATTTATTTTATTTAGATTGAAACGTTTATCTAAAGCCATTTACGAGTGAAGAGGAACCCAATACAAGCTCAGAACTGAGACGCTGATGTGTGAGGACACGAATGATTTCATCTAGAAAATCCTGGCAACCATTATTTTTGAAAGAATTGGTTGTTTGAACATTTAAGGGTTTTGTAGTTTCCATCTGGAACCTTTTCTCAAAGGAAAAACTTTTACAGGTTCCCCCCAGAGGGACACCAAGGTTTGGTCTTTTTAACTGAAACTGTGATCAGGAAACATTTTATACTTTTTCACAGCAGAACAACTGGCTAGGGTGCCAAATAGACCTGGACCATGCCAGTGGATTTGCGCATGGTCGTTCCATCACCATGACAACAATTCAAGCAACTTGACCTAAATACATGACCATCATTAATAATGTGTGGGGAAATGGGCAGAAGTGGTAATGGGTGTTTTGGTTGTCTCTCTGGGGAGACCCTTAAAGGTTCCATATAGAACCCTATCATAAAGGCTTGTTGCTAATTGTAATAAAGAGAACTGTATAGGAGCTACATTGCTAATGCTAATGTTGAGAAAACATGCCCACTCAGAGCAAAGAGCCAAATGTTCTAAAAGTAAAGGGTTTTGGGCAATGGGGAACCAATGCATGTTCTATGGAGAACCTTACCAAAGAGAGTTGTTCTAAAAGAGAATATTTTAAGTAGAAAGATAATAAAAAAACATTTAACTTTGATCTTAAAATTTAGAGCATTTGAGGGTTCTTCATCACTTGTCCCTTAATGGGAACCCTTAAAGGTTCTATGTACAAGCCTACAACAGCATGTCTCTTTCAGAAAGTGTTCCCAGTAGAACCTTTAAGAGGATAAGAACCCCTTAATTAAAGAAGACTTAAAGAACCCTTAAAGAAGTGATGATTGTATATTGTAAGACAGAGTAAGGAAATCACTGAAGTGCTAAAGATTAGGGGAAGTCGCCGAGGGAGAGTTAAAGACTGTATTAGAACATGACTTCTGACTTTGAAGTGACCTTGGAGCGGTAGAACGTATGGAGCAGCAGACAAACGACATTAACATTTAGATTGTGGTGCTGATGTTCCTGATTACTGTGTGTTTGTCACCGGCGTTAATAATCACATCATATCACAAATATGCAGAAAAAGAGAAAAGAAGGAGGGATAAATGCAGGTGTATTCTAGAGAATAGGAGAGAGAGACAGGAAGAAGAGAGACAGGAAGGAGAGAGAGACAGGAAGATGAGAGACAGGAAAGAGAGAGACAGGAAGATGAGAGAAAGGAAGGAGAGAGACAGGATGATGGTGTGATTTGTGGCTGTTGGAGGTCAGATGAAGGTCAGACAGACAGATGGACGCTGATTGGCCGCTGATTGTGATGTGAGTGTGATTTGCCGTGATGAGCATGCAGGTGTGCGTGTGTGTGTGTGTGTGTGTGTGTGTGTGTGTGTGTGAGAGATGTCCTCTCCCCCAGTCCGAGTAAACAGCTGTAAACATGTAAATGAAGTCATTTAGAGCTCCTCAGTGTAATAAGAGGATTTAATGAGACGAACCTGAAGCCTCGCCATCATGCTGCTGTTCAGAAGCTAAACCAGAGCAATGCATTGTGGGAATTCAGTTGTGTTTCTCAACTCAGCACCAAAGAGATCTTTTATGTTAAGCAATTTAATCTACGACGGTAACATCCGACTGAAAAGTGCATGGCGTAAAGCCGGGTGTTTTGACACACAAAATTAACACTGATGCTAAGACTAAGACTGTATTAACATTTAAACACAAAATAAAAGTGTTTCCTGTGGCAACACAAAGAGACGTGACTTCCAGCCATCTCACATGTTGCATCAGGCTCACGATCAGGAAGTGAAGTGGCGAAGTGTGAGACAGCGGGGAAACAGAGACGCGCCACAGTGAGACATGATTTCCGTGGCTGTCTGTGTGACAGGAGCGAGTTATTGAAGTGCAAAGCGTCGGGCGTTAAACAGCAGCGTGATCGCTGACAGCCAGCTGCTGTCCAACACGCCGCGGCTAAAAACACACCGACTGAAATAGTCCACAAATTATTGGCCTGCAGCGAGAGTCCGGCCCCCTGCTGGAGACACGTCAGAGACAAGATTCAGGGAAAAATGGCTGGAGAGAAAGTAGGGACACCACAGAGCGTTCCGACAGATGGAGACAGGAAATAATAATAATAATAATAATAATAATAATAATAATAATAACACATCATGTACAAATACCATGACTAAAACCTTAAAAATAGCTTTCTGATTTCTATAGAACCTTTAAGGTGCCAACCAAAGAACCCTCACCCTCAAAAACGACATTTTCCTTCACAACACATTTTATTTTTATTTTTGTACAGCTGCAGGGCTTTTTAAAATATTCTTCAAGAGTTCCTTAGTTGGTTGGAATTGTATATAATTTGTGTGCAAACAGAAGAACCTGTGCATGAAGGAAACTGACGGTAGTGAGATGGTGAAGTTCTCCTTCAGTACATTGCAAATCCACATCAAAGATTTTAATGTTTTGATGGAAAGAAAAAGGTGATTTGTCAGACGTGACCCTCTGCTTTGCGTTGTGTCCCATCACGTGGATTATTTCATCTATTACATCTGCTGCTCGATTCTGTCATTTCTGTATAACAGACGCTTGCGATGGACCACAGCGTTACCAGAGGCAGTAAAATCCTTTTTAAATCAATAAAGTCATTTTTAAATCAATATTTTCGGTCATATTATTGCACTCATTAGTAAGTAGTCGTGTAATGAGTGAGATAATGTACAGCGTGGTCCGCTTCACGTCAGGGTTTATTGCTCAGTAATGAGCTCGCTCTACATTACCCCTTATTTAAGTACACACTCTGGAGTGAGTTACTGCTCTTATACTACAACCAATTATTCAACAGTTGGAACGTTTTATTTATAACTGAATGACATGAGATATATAAGATTTCTACAGTGATGTAAAATACTTCTATGAGGTTCTGTAATCCCTTTATAATATTCTTCTTTCTACAGTCTTCACACAGGACAGTCTTGTTACACTATGATGTCCCACATTACTATAAGAATCCTATAGGAGTCCTTTAGTTATTTAGTGTTATTACTAGATCACTAGGAGATTTTTGTGTAGCAATCCAATAATATTACTACAGTTGTTTTTCAGAAGGGCGCTTACTTTATGTCCACTGTCGTTCCTGACCAACTGCGGTTTTTCTGTCTCTCTATTAAAAAACGCAGCTTGTCATGTTACTGAGAAACGCCTCCGTCCTGAAGACTTTCCTACGCTGGGAATCATCGCAAGGCACCGTGACTGTTATTGTTACAAAGCGCTGACACTGGCGGCTCCTTCCATAAAAGCTAAATAAACATCTGATTATACCAACCAACGCCTCACCATATCAACGTTTTATAATACACCTTTTACATCAGATTATTGTTGGTTAGATTATAGGAAGTGGAGCGTCTGCTGTACACGTATTAGTGCATGTATTTCAAAGTAGTAGATCGAGCGCATTAATATAAAGCTGCTGTTCTACAGTCTGAACCGCACTGTTATAGAATAATTCAAGAATTGAACTCATTGTGATTTATATTAAACCAATCAGATGAGATCGTGTCAGTGTTTTGTTTTATTTAGCGGTCTCTGTTTTCTGCTGCCGCTCTTCTGTACACACAAGTTTAACAACCAATAACACTAATTTTCATCCACAAAACAACCTTACAACAGGAATACTGTCTGTTTTAGCGTCAGTAATTCAGTAGTTATTAAAGAGTAATACACAGTCATGTCACTGGTGAAGTGATTGATGTGTTAATAACCGGTTAAAAGTAGAATATGAAAAAAAAACGACATCTACAACAACTGGAGCATCTATTTAGCAAACTGTGTATTTTTAAGAAACAAAACCCAGAAGATCTGATGTTTCTTGCGTTCTGATGAGTACTGAAAATGTGGGCGGAGCAATGGGCGTTTGGGGGTGTGGCTATAACATGAGTGACGGGAGAGAAATGAAGACAATCATTTTAACTAAGCCGAGGGTTAGGTATAGGTTGTATAGCACTTAAAACAACAGACATCGTCACAAACCAGCTTCACAGAAGTATATAAATTCTGAATATAAACTTATGAATCTATAAATGTATCTATAGATCTCCCTAATGAGCAGCCTGTGGCGACGGCGGCAGGAAAAACTCCCTGAGACGGCAAAAGGAAGAACCCTTGAGAGGAACCAGACTCAAAAGGGACCCCATCCTCATCTGGGTGGTGCTGGATAGTGCGCTTACAGCTAACACGCTTCTGTAACTGTGTGTTATACGGTCAGAAAGTACAGTTCCATAATTCAGTATAGTTTTACATAAAGTCTGTTCTGTCTCAGCTGAGGCACTGACGGAGATCTGAGTGCACGACTGCTGGTGGTAATTTAAGTTCTACACCATTGTAGCAGCACCGCTCATGTCAACAGCAGTCCAACTCCATCTGCACAGTTCTAGCTGTGTGTTGAGGCAGTTTATATGGTGATTGAAGATGATTTTCTTCTGTAGCAGATTCTCCTCACATCAGGATTAAAATACTGCTTCAGTGAGAGGAAAATTCACAGCTGGAAAAGTTGACATCATCATCATCATCATCATCATCGTCATCCTCACTCAGTCACTTGCGCTGGTTACGTCACTGACGCGACTCAGTCTCTGTGGCTGTTCCTCAAATCACACACTGTGCACTACAGTCGTACACTGTGCACTACGTAGTCGACCCGAATTTACCCGAATTACCTGAATGCTTGTGAAAGATGAAAGTGCAGAACCTCCAGACCAGAACAGGAAGAACCGACTGAAACAGCAAGGTACCGATAGTTATTCAACTTTTTAAAATCCAATTTTTTAAAGCTTTTTCGCCAGCAGACGTCACGAGGTACCAAAGATATTTTCACGATGTTATTTATGTATACTGAAGGAACTGATAAAAAAGTTGAAGCCAATTTTGCAATAATAAATTATATAAATGTATTTATATAAATAATGCAATAATAAAAAATAATAATAATTAAATACAATTTATTATGAAATTCATCAATTACAGCAATTCTTAAATATGAATATATTTACTGTATAAAATATATTTAAAACGATATACACGATAATTTGATAATGAATAAGTATTATATAATATATATTATTAAATGAGCATTCATAATAATTAATTAATTATTCCATTTCATTTTGTAGACAATTTTTCCTGTGTGTAAGTGGTTGATTTATAACCATCATTCCTTTTCCCCACATGTTAATAGTTCGTACTGCAGTAAAGCGAACGCTCGCGCGTTCTCCAGCTCAGCAGCTCGTCTCTCTGCCTGAACGCCATTCATTCTGGATGGAGGCGTCTCTGGATGAATGAATGCAGAAGTGAACTCCACAGAGCTGAGCTGAGCCGTCGTCATGCTGAAACACCTTCCAGGCTGCCGAGGTGCTGGGGTGTGGAGTGCGTTCCTCGCTCGGCTGCAGATGCTCGTCCCAACATTATAACAGCACTATAATTAACACACGGCGCTGAAAAAGTGCAGCCGAGCCGCTGATGAGCAGAAAAGCTACCAGAACTAAAGGCTTGGTGCTGTTTATTCTTTCAGGTCTAGGTTTCTTTTGTTGTGACGTAAACAGGAGAAGCTTTAACACTTGCAGATGTTATTTACAGAACCATCATCACTGCTTTACAAATCTTATACTGTGAACATGAATTTTCTTATTCTGCCCGACTTGAGGAGCTGCTAGTCCATTAAAACGATCCCGTTCTATCCATAGCGATGGCATTATTTATTTATTTATTTATTTATCTATTTATTTATTTATTTATTCATGTACTATAATAGACCACGGTTCTGAAATGAACTTTATTTATATGCATGAGTCGTTTATATTAATGCATGCAGCTCTGTCCATGGAGCTGAAATCTGAAACTCATTCTTACATCATTACAGCGCTGAGCAACACTTAAATAAGTAAATAAATAAATTAATTAATTAATAAATACAGCCAACAAGAAAAGTATGCTTATTGTGTTTATTGATCCGTGTTTGAACAATGCGGTGCTGCTTTATTAGGTTCCTTCTTCAGTATTTTGGCACAAACAGGCCTCTGATGGATAAACCGAGACGGCGTTACACCTGTTACTGCAAACTGAACACGGTGTTTTCTGAGCAAAAAAATCTAAACCGATTTTATTTTTAATATTACAATAGTTACTAAGTGAAACTGCTAGCAAGTGGAACAGAACCAGTACATTCCCACGGAACATAATCCAGTACATACTAAAAAACCCCACATTTTAACAGTTTTTTGGACGTTTAAACATGATGTGCTTTAAGATACTCGGTTGTTGGTTCCTCCCCAGGGCGACGCCCCTCACAGGCTCTCCCAGCTCGGTCACGGAGTCTGTTCCTATCAGAAAGCATTCCATCTAGAAGAGAAGAACCCTTAATTACCAATAATCTATCAGTTCTGTAAGAAAACCAGTGAAGAATACAGGCTGGAATTTTCTCAATCATGACGTTAGAGACAAAAACCCGCAGGTTGTCATGCCGACTGTTGCAAAGCGCTGACTCCGGAGACTTCCATAGATGTTACATAAACATCATTCAAGAAAACGTCACCATATCAACAATTTTAAATCTGTTTGTTATCAGTGGAGCGTGCGCTGTACACGTCCCTGTGAACAAGCTGAGCGAGCGCACTGATATAAAGCTGCTGCTATAGAGAACTAATCAACACCTCCTGACCAATCAGAGCGCAGAACTGTGTTTTCATATTTTATATTCTGTCATGGTTTATGATATAGTGATGTTAATAAACACATTGTGAAGATAGATTGTGGACCTGCACCTTCAGAGCTGCCAAAAAAAGTCCTTTAGTAGATGAATGAGACAGATTTTGATCTGTATATCTCTAAAACGACGCCTACTCAGGTGAGATTTTAACATTTCCACAGTGATACTGTAGTACACTCATCACAAGTCTAAAAGCAGCGCGCTAGGTGTTAGTGCATCACCGTAGGTGTTAAATGTACACTGTGGGGTTTTAATTACGGCTGTGAATGAACACCTACAGTGAAGAATTAACTCTCGTCTTGTAGGTGTTAATTCAGCGTCATCGTGCTGAGAGCCGCGGCATGTCCTCAGTAGGGAAACTGGAGCTTGTGTGAGAGTGTTAATGCACGTTGGTTATGAATGAAGACATTAACATTATCATTAACACACTGGCTCCAGAAATGCACACTGAGCTTCACAGAGCATCATTCACATGGTCCATTAAGAGGAACAATACAAAGTGTGTGTGTGTGTGTGTGTGTGTGTGTGTGTGTGTGTGTGTTTGTTGGCAGATAATACACAGTGTGTGTAATGGGGTAGGACAGCGGACTCACACAGGATTCAGGATTGTCTCTAAAATAAGCCGATGTGTTGGTGTGGGTCTACACACAACTCCGTGTTCTCTCAGATGCTGTTATTCACAGAAACAGAAACACTGGAGATATATCTGAACTTTTGACCCGACTGAGTCAAATTCTCTTAGTATAAACCATTTCTTTTCCACATACACACCGTACATTACAGGACTTTCATCAGATTCTTCCAAAAGAGAGACACACTCGCATGGGGTTAGATTATACCCACTCATACAGGGTCGGTTCTCTTATAAGATATTAACTCCAGAAACTAAACAGTAAGTGACACTTTGGACGCAATATGAGCGAATGTTCTGTTTATTTTATCATTGTGAGCAGAACTAGATGGTGAAGAAGCCACACCCACTTTATAGCGCGTCGGCTAGCTGGCTAGCTCGCAGTGATTGAGCTTGTGCTTCCAGTAAAATTGGCATCTCTTCTTCCTTTCCGTCTTCATCTGACGAGCTTTCATCTTTTAAGTCAAAAGTTAGATTCCTGAAAAGTATCATGTTTCCGTGTCCGCTGGTGATGTCACTAACGCTACCGTAGCAACTGTTTCAATCTAGGAAGTGGAATTTTACTTGGACAGGTGGAGTGATAGGCGCAGTGAAACGCCCCAGCGCTGTTACCGAGGAATAGCAGCACTCTTGCAGCATCAGATCAGTGAACCGGCGCTAACTGTTGTATTAAAGTATTTAAGCAGTCGTTCCCTCCAGAATACAATGTTCTCGGTTCTGATTCTTGCTGCATGGAACTTTTTGGACTATAACTTTATTAAACCCTTGGAGCGAGGTCTTTTTGCAGCCGTAATGAGATCATGGATGTCTTTAGCGCACCCATGCTTCACTGTGTCTTAATAAAACAAGCAACGCACCACAGAATTAGACATTTTGAACCGAACCTTTACACATTTCTCTTTTTTGGCAGTCACAGTCTGCTGTAGAAGCAGTTAGAGAAAAAGCAGCAGCACAAAGCTGTACTTACTCGCTTAAGGGGGTTTAATCTTTGAGAATGATTTGGTGTTAGGTTTTTAAGTTAGCTCACTAGTGGGACGCACTCATAGCACTTAGGGTCCTGCCCTGACATTCCATCATAATCAGGCGTATAAAGTGTACATTCTGTTTAAAAAAAAGTATTCGGAGTATCAGCCAGAGATCGCAAGTGCAAATCTTAATGATGCCACATCCTTCTGAGAGGAAAGAGAGAAGACCGCTCCATGCTCTCTGGGTGGGAGGGGCATTCTCTGTCTCTGCCCTGTCAATCACAGAGACATTAGACATAATAGAGACATTCGTGTTGGTCTGTGAGGTCATGTATGCAGAAGGGGGTGGATAGCGCTTTCCTCTGCGTGTGTTACGCTGCTCCGTGACACAGAATGAGCAGCAGTTTAGCTTGACGTATCTCAGAGGACGCACGTGTTAGCCTGCACCTTAGCTGTCGCATGATAAAAGGGAGGTGGGATTTGACAGGTGATCATATTGGGGAGAAACTGGCAAAAATAAATGAATAATGAAAGTGACACCTTGTGTATACTACAGATGCTAATATACTGAATAGCGTGTGCACTGGATTGTAATTCCATGTTTCTTATGTTTGTTTTGTTTTTCTGCCAAGTTCAGGAATATTTCTGCTCTGTACAGCTCCTTATGCGTGACATGACCTTTGACCTTTGACCACTGATAACAGGGAAACGTGGCCACGTCCAATCTGAGGCCTGACGTCAGAAACATCACGGAATACGACTTCATTCTGAAGCAGCAGCGCGACGAAATGTGGAGGAAAGTGAGCGTGAAATGGAGAACATATCATCTCATTTTTTATTTATTACTGTTTATTTGTCATTCTTTATCTGTAGGAGTTTATGCTCTGTCTCACCCTCTGTCTCTCTCTCACTCTCTAAACACAGGCAGACAGACAGGCAGGCAGAATTTAAATCAAATGTTAGAGGCCTAATGTAATGAATTTTATTTAAATTAATATAGCACATGGTGATAAAAAAAATAGTCATTTGTGTGGTGTGTATGCTTACTATGTATTGCTGTGTGAGTGTGTGTGTGTATGTGTATGTGTGTGTGTGTGAGTGTGTGTGAGTGTGTATCTCTCATTTAAGAGCTTTCATTTAGAGCAGTGTTTCCCGACGCCGGTCCTGCGGGTGCACTTCAGTGTTCTGCTGCTATAACACACCTGAGTCAGCTTATTAAATGCAGCAGAAATAAACGAGTCAGGTGTGTTAGAGACGGGAAATTACTGAACAGCGCTGCGCAACTGATTAGCAAGCACATATTTAGCACAGACAAAGCTAAAAGACCTAAAGCAACAGATGTCAAGCTGAGAATTAAATCTACATTTTTGTATCGTTCTCTTGACTTTAGCAGATGTGTTTATGGATTTACAGCATAATCTACATCCACCTGGAGGAAACCCGTCTCTCCCTGTCCGATCGCGCAACATTGGGCGGTTTGCCCCATCATACACCGCAGTCAGCCCATGTGTGCAAGTGTTACCAGATTCACGAGTGCGCGCTGTTACTATTGGACCAGTGAAACTGGCGGATTAGTCTAGTCTTTTCCATACTGAAAGCAGAAACTGTTTCAGGACATGGCTATATTTTATCAGTGCAGTTAAATGTTGATAAACAGTAAAGAATGTGTCAAACTGCCACATATGCATTTATGCTAAACATTACATTTTTAATATGCTTTTTTAAGATACACAGTTAACAGCTGTAAAGTATAACATTTTATCATATTACACATTCATTCAGCTGATGCTTTAATCCAAAGAGACTCACAGTGGAGACAGGAAACCGGCCCATATTGAAGGAGAGACCGGTTACTAAAACACACTCGTGTGGATGATGAGGTGAAGTCGCTGATTCTGAAACTGAGTGCTCAGTGTGAAAGCTCGTGTCCATCAGCGTCCCCGTCCTTACAGCTCAGTGAGGGACCTTTTACAGACAGAGCATGTGACGTCTGCAGCAGCAGTAGTATCCAGGAGGTCTATCACCCGGAAGCAAGTCTGGATCAGCACGTCTAGTTTGATCTGACTAAACTAGCCGAGGAGGATTGGATAGTGAAGCACAAAAAAGACAAATATTTCTCTTAGAAAAAAACGTAGGATCATGCGATCCATGTGAAACATCTGTCACTGCTGAAGCATCACTGTAAAGCAGGCCACATCTGCTCCTTCTCAATGAACTCTTTCTAAACAAAACACAGCCGATACACTGAGTTCAGGACAATTTTATCTGACTTTTTATCTCCTGAGCCAGCTTTATTATTATTATTATTATTATTATTATTATTATTATTATTATTACAACTCTTATGAACTAATAAAATACAAGAAAAAATACAAAATGTAGTTTTCTTCACTTCTGGAAAAACAGTTAAAATTTCTATGACTCATCATGTCCTGTTCTTTTGTTTGTCCAATAAAATGCTCTCTAGAACGCATACGCCCCTGGGGGCGTGTCCTGTTCTATAGCAGCTCATTAGCAGTAAATGAGGTTTGGTGTGTTTTTGATCAGATGACTTCCTGCGCAATCTTCCTTTTTCCGTCTGAGAACAAACGGTTGGAGGTTATTCATGTAGAAGTGGGTGGAGTTTGTGTGAGTTGGAGGTTTTGTGTTTTTTTTAATGTTTTACTGATTATTCAGTACTGGAACGTGGCTCTCTCAGACTGATGGAGAATTGCACCTACACCGTCTGCATCAGTAAGAGTCGGTAATATCATTTTTAACACTGTCATTGCTGCTGATGCGAGTCCTCACCTCAACCGGGTACACCATAACGCCGAACACACACTGCGTCTCGCCGCCTAGGATTAAAATTGTCCTGGTTAAAGTGCACAGGAGCAGGTGAAGGCGGTGCTGAGAAATTCTCCACAGCAGAAAAAGATCATCATTATAAAAGTTGCATTAATGAGACTCTGGTTATATTTAGCTCGCTAAGCTAGTGTCAAGTGTCTTTACATGTTACGCTGTATAGGGTTAAAATAAAATAATGTAAAATGACCCGAACTCAAAAAACAAAAGTCAAATTTAATTCTGATTCAGAGGGAGAGAGAGGGGGAGAGAGGAACTATCTGAGACACACAGACTGCTCCAGCTTCACACAGTCAGTAATGCAGAAATAAACCACAAAGAATGAGAGTGTGTGTGAGGGGAGGGGAAAAATAATCAGTGTTCCTAGGAATGCATGAGTTTACAGAGAGAGAGAGAGAGAGAGACAGACAGAGGGATTACGGCTGTTGTGTGTGTGTCCTGTTTGTCCTTTGTGTTTTCATCTCCTGACAATCTCCATAGCAAGAATGAAACACACTCACTGTATTTGCATATGCTGTGTGTTAATGTGTCCTAATGTGTCCATATGGGGCACTCACACACACACACACACACACACACACACACACACA
>JAQQZU010000011.1:22359884-22371929 GCA_030068025.1 Parauchenoglanis punctatus
TGTGTGTGTGTGTGTGTGTGTGTGTGTGTGTTTGTGTGTGTGTGTGTGTGTGTGTGTGTGTGTGAGTGTGTGTGTGTTTATCTGTGTGTGTGTGTGTGTGTTTATCTGTGTGTGTGTGTGTGTTTATCTGTGTGTGTGTGTGTGAGTGTGTGTGTGTGTGTTTGAGTGTGTGTGTGTGTGTGTGTGTGTGTGTGTGTGTGAGTGTGTGAGTGTGTGTGTGTGTGTTTGTGTGTGTGTGTGTGTGTGTCTCTGTGTGTGTGTGTGTGTGTGTGTGTGTGTGTGTGTGTGTGTGTTTGAGTGTGTGTGTGTGTGTTTATCTGTGTGTGTGTGTGTGTGTGTGTGTGTGTGTGTGTGTGTGTGTGTGTGTGTGTGGTTACTGCTGTGTGTTGACTGATTGTGACTCTCTCCTGATCCAGAGGAGTTTAATAAGCTAATAAATGTGATAATAAATCATAAACACAGTGTGATGTGAAGGACGAGGAGTTAAACTGATTAGAAAAGCAATCTCAGGGTTTCTGTACCAGCGCTGGAGAAATTACACTTTTAGCTGTTTAACTTTCCTCAGAAAAAAGAAACAAATGTGTTATTTATTCTTTCAGTAATTTAGTTCACTATAGGGCAGAAAATGAGAAAATAACAGTGGCCGAGGTTTCTCTCTATCTGGGGAATTTATTCTTGCTTTTGCTTTTTTTCTTTATTAAGAGAAAAAGCCCTGAGTTTTATTTTATTGACATTTTGCTTTATATTACATTAAATACACTGACACAGTTTATAAAAATATATTGAAACAAATACTCAAAGTGTCAGTCCTCAGATATGGTTCCTGAAAATAGCGTTAATAGCATTGTTTTCTTAACATCTATGTATTTATTTATGAATCTATATAAAAATATTAAGTTAATACTATATAATATATTTAATATGAATAATAAAACATTATTAATACAAAAATAATGAGGTTGAAAGCTCTAAGAATAAAATTATGATATTTTTAGGGCAGCGATGATCAACAATTTTGAAAAGATCAATAAATCAGGACAAAACTATTGATAAATTTTTATAAATTCTGATAAGTTATTATTTTTATAAACCCCATGTAGGACTGTAATGATTAATCATGCAAATAAGTTTAAATAAGTCATAAATGCAGTCATATGCAGATTTTCAAGGACAATCATTCTTTCACATTTATACTTCATGTTGAAAGAGAAAACAAATCTCATCATTTTGGCTTTAATATACGTTTAAACAGACTCACACTGACTTTTTAATTAGCATAAGGTGGCTGTTAGCCTGGGGCTAATTCACTAAATCATGCTCTCTTGATTATGTTAATAAGTGACCCGACCACAACAACACTCAGGGTCGTGGCAGACAGACAGACAGGCAGGCAGACAGGCAGACAGACAGGCAGACAGACAGACAGACAAACAGACACAGACAGGCAGGCAGACGGGCAGACAGGCAGGCGGACAGACGGGCAGACAGACACAGACAGACAGACAGGCAAGCAGACAGGCAGACAGACAGATGGGCAGGCAGACAGACAGGCAGACAGGCAGACAGACAGGCAGGCAGACAGGCAGGCAGACAGACACAGACAAGCAGACAGACATACAGATAGGCAGACAGACAGACAGACAGACAGACAGACACAGGCAGACAGACAGACAGACAGACACAGGCAGACAGACAGACAGACAGACAGACACAGGCAGACAGACAGACAGACAGAGGGACTTTAAAGTCAGACAGGTGAAATTTCTCTGAACTCATCTAATTTCTCTAAAATCCTCCTTCACTTTCTCCTCTCCTCTTTATTCTCCACAGTTTAACCTTCACTCCTGATTTAATCACACGTCCGTCCGTCTCGGTCTCTCCTAAAGTCTGAAAACTACACAGAGAACCGCTAACAACAAACCCGTACACTGTTCAGCTGATTCGTCATGCTGATGCAATAACTGAGAATCCTTAAATATTATCAGTTTCATACCACAATATATCTTAAATTTGTAAGTGACATCATTATATGACAAATACATGAATATTAAGCCTCGCTTTAGACTGTCACGTAGCAGTGGAGACCTGAAAACAGGTGGGCATAATAGGAGTAAGCAGGCAAAAGCAGTGGCTGCTGGGAAATGGAGTCCATGGCAGCATTTTGTAAGGCTGTGATGCATCCTGGGAATCAGAGGGTAACCGGCGCTGGCACGATGCAGAGACTTCACTCCATTTCTTATTGTTTTGTGAAATTGGCAGATAATTTTTATTCTTTCTAAAAATAAATATGAAAAAATATCAGCAGAATGAGAACTTTTGTGATGCTTGATATCACTCAGTCGTGTTCTGAGAAACGGAACTTTTTAAAACTTTGTTAAATTGACATTGTGCCACTTTTACAAAACGCCACCTTGTGATGGCTTCCTGTAGGGTTACGTGTAAAACATCTGGAAGCAGCGTAACTCAGACTTTACAAAGCGTGATTTATTGTTTTAACAGTGTTTCTTGTGTTTATGCTAGCTGCTAGCCTAGCGCTCTTATTCATTTCACTGGGAACTAACGATGCCGTGTTATTGGTTTATCACTGTTTATTCAGGCTTGTGTAGATTTCTCAGGACACAGAAAAGGACTAAACAGAATAAAAATGTCCAGTGAGAATGTTTTTTGTTTGATTGTGAGCAAAACACAAGACCTCATTAGATCTACATTTTCCTGGTTTACTCGTTTAGATTGAAAATAAATCAGATTTGTGAGTAGAGTTTGTGAGAACAGTCCACAGGCTAAATTATTTCAGTGAATATCATCTCGCTCTGCTCTCACGGCACGAACGCTGGATTTATTTGTGTAAGAAAATGTCGAAATGTGAGCGTGAGAAAACCTGAAAGTCTGATCCACAGACAGATGACGTAAATTCAGGGGATAATGCGCGTTTTATTCTCCTGCAACTGAGTCTAATTAAACTCACCGCTATCTATAATTACATCTGTGCCCATTTGTGTGACAGAGAGAGTGAGACAGCTTGTCTTCCTCTCCGTCTCTCTCTCAGTCTCTTATTTATAGTGTAATACTTCATTACTCAGCGTTCTCAGTGTTATTGTTTACCCATCTGCTGTAATTGACATCCCGTGCCTTCATAGTTTTATGCCACCTGGGGACTTAAGCAGCCCACACACACACACACACACACACACACACACACACACACACACACACACACACACACAGAGTGTACATATAAAATAGCTTCACCTGTCCATCTTCTGTCCTTCAGGTGGGATGTGCAGAGGTGTGGCATAAACCAGAAATGAGGACGCGAGTCACGTGACCTGCTCTCAAATCAGACTCAAATAACAACAAATAACAGACTTCAGTCTGAGTAACGGGAGCTGAGACTTATTATAGCACAGAGCCTCATTATAGACGTTATAATGATTATTACACACACACACACACAAACACACACACACACACACACACTGAACTCAGAAGTCTCTAGCCATAAATAGTCTCAACCTGGCCTGTCCTGCCCCACCTAGCTATGCCCCGCCCCCTGCCTGGCCCCTCCCAGAGCTCCTTAATGCTGGAAATATTTCAATTATTGACATTAAGTCATTCCACATTTGTGATTTACCATGGATTAATTTAGAGTTTCTCGTGACAGGATAAATGTAAAGATGGCCATCACAGGAGCACACGGGGGCTTCATTCCATCAACATGGTTACTGCTGTGTTTAGGTGGCTAGCTAGCATAGAGAGGGGGCCAATACTTTATGCAGAGCATGTAACTGGGCTACAGCCCCACACAGTGACCTGTGAGATGGGAGGAGCTGAGAAAATAGCGATGCAGCACTAATCCCAGGAGAGAAAGTCCAATACCAGCAGAGTCAAATACCAAAGCACAGAGTTCAAGCCTGCGAGTTCACAGCCTGCGAGTGAGGCCATTAATCAACGCGCAGCTAAAGAGCAAGAACAAGAGCAAAGCAAACGTGCGCCAAGCTGGAGAGAAAGATGCGGCTGCAGTGACAAGGCGCAACACACCATTAGATCTGATCCCAAACGTGGGCTGGAGTGAGTTAACAACACGAACAAGTGGAATATTATCTGCAGTGTGAAGCAGGGACAAGGAGGAAAAACAAACAGCGGGACACGGAGATCCGCACGAACCCCAGGCGAGCACGTGACCACATGAGACTGAGTAATTAATGAGATCACACAGGGACACAGTCAGGGTTTTAGATACCGTATGCCCGTTCTCAGCTTCATCCTCAGCTTTATACGCTTCTCTTTCCTCCTGTGTGGGGAGAAAACGCCACATGAAGCTCAGCTCATATTGCAAAGTGATTATTACAGTCACAAAAAGTTACCACAGAGATATCGATTTACTTCCGCAGTCCCTTTAGAGAGTGAAAGTGGATATTCTGAGACAGTACACTGCGGAGTTGAGTACTGAGTCCCAATTCATATTGATATTCCTGATATTTAAATCTTTCAACACAGGGGGTCCTCGGGTTACATCTCGATATACGCAGTTTCTAGTTTACGATGCTCACTCCCATAAAAACGACCCCCTGTATATTTTGCACCGGTGTCGTGCTGCCCATGTTCCAGTATATAACAATATAAATTCACTGGTTACACTCAGAAAGGTCAGCAACAAACGGGTTCCTGGTTTGAACCCTACTATTTTGAAGCTAATCATGTGTAAGCAGCTTTATCTCACCTCATATCGACTACAGGGACGTCGACTTGATTCTCAGGTAACAAACTGATGCAGATAAAATAATGGAACAACCCTTCAGGGGAAAAAATCCCATCCTGATGCTCTACTTCTGCACTTGGCACTCACTTCCTGTCCTCCTGCTGCGGATGGTTCCACATGGACGCTCTGAACACTGATTATGATCTGTGAATTGGTGACTAAACTTCTTAGTTTTTATTCCCTGAAATTACAAACAAGGCTTGGGCTGTGGGCCTGTACGTGCGTGCGTGCGTGCGTGCGTGCGTGTGTGTGTGTGTGTGTGTGGGCTTTGAAGTACAATCATACAAAAGAAATTCTAAACAAACCCAGATGGTGGTCACACAATGAGTCAGAAAAGAGACAAAGCACTTTCAAACATAACAATGTCCACCTTCTGGACAATAAAACACAAAGATGAGTGAATAATGTCAACTAGGTCAAACTGGAACAAACCATCTGTGGAGGGGGGGATCTGGCACCTTTACTTTGCAGTATCACACGTCCAGATGGTCTCAGGTGTAATATTAGAGATTTAAACACTGGTGGTGAATATTATAAACACGGTGCTAGTTTTACTCTGAGAAGACAATATTTCCCCATCAAATTTATTTCACCTCATTACCAAAAACTCTCATCTAATAATGTATTCAATTATTTCTTCATATTTATTTTAAACACTTCATTGATTTCCGTAAATGGAGAATTTGTAGAATCACATTTGATTTACACTACAGGGCAAAAACTATTCATTCATTCAATCATATAATTATCTCCATTTAAGATGGCATGCGAGTGTAAACGGCTTGTTGATTTGCAGAAGTGAGTCAGCAGTTAAAGCCAGACCATTAAAAAAAACTAATTTCAGACTCGGAGCACGTATCACATCACGGCTCGAACTTTTTGCCCTGGCAGCAAAGATAGCAAAGCGCTGGTCCTGTGCTGCCGTCCTCAGCTGTATTTAAAGTTTTAAACAGGCTGATGATGCTGACGATGCAGCTCGCAGATCTTCAGCAGGACAGCAATCCATCAGAACTGAGCCGCCACTCGCCATCCGTCGGAAAAAACCCTACAGATCAATGGAGCTTCATGACTTTCAAACCAGCAAGGACGAAGCTTAAACTTTAGCGTTCAATGAGTTTAAATCCTTTTGGGTGAAACAGAGATCTTGACATTAAAAAAAAAAAAAAAAACTCCCCAATTTTATTTTAAAGGACAGCTGAAGATCTGAGAGGAAATCTGGAGTCAGCGCTCACCTACAGGAAAGTGTTATTGTGTCATAAAGCATGAGGACCAATCAGGCTCAATATGCAAATGAAGGCCACACAACAGTGTTTTCCGAGTTGCTTTTCGGTTTAATTCCTTTGATTTCATGTAGAACCACTACCTTCAATCATTTATAATCAGATACAGAAAATATCTGATAGCCTTACAGCCGTGGTTTAATTGCCTTTAAGTCTTTCAAGTTAACAGTCAAAAGTGTGTTAAATAACATCAGTCCAAACGGTTACCTGAAACCTGACTTCTGATTGGCTGAAAAGCTGCATTTTAGAATTAGACTACTGAACATGAACAAACTCACTGAGGCTCTGTTTTTATGTAAAAATGAAGGAATGTGAATCCGTTTGCCAGGAGATTATCAGTGCTTCAGAACTTTTAATGTGAGAACTTTTGCCCTTTTCTTGTCTCGCAACTTAAGTTTTTGACAAACATTTTCCTTAACCTGCTAACTCGAATATTATTTCTTCTACCCTACTGAGAAACATCAACAATCTTGAACTTTATATTATAAAATTACATTTAAAAAAAACCTCATGCGTTTCAGAGACGTTTAGGGAACAACACATGGAGATACAGAGAGGCATACAGACACCAGGAACATTAACTAAGCAGTAATGAGTTTGCTAGCTTATATCTTTTATACAGCAATGTAAAAACAAAAACATCAACAGTTCCCTTAGATGTGTTTGCTACTTGCAAAGGAAAGACTGTACGAGTAAAATTACTGTCGGTACACTCAGCATCGACTTCTGCGAGTCCCGCAATAACATTAACCTCAGCATCGCATCACAACTCATGAACTTTAAATGATCAGAATCAAATTCAACTTCCAAAACCACAGAAATCAGCAGTCAGCATGTCACGGTTTTTCTACCCAGCACTGCTGTCGACCCTGTGTGTGTTTCTCAGGTTTAAATAAGTAAATAAATGCTGTATGAAAATATGAGCTAATGAACCATTTCAGTGCAGAAAATTGAGACAGATTTGGACGAAAAAACCCCAAAAGAAATCCTCGTACCCGAACTGTCAGGACTCAGGAACATGTCAACGCTCAACAAGAGCAAAACGAGGAACATTTTTATTGCCACTTTCCTTCAGAGGCTCTGCGACGTTACTGCGTATTGCATCAGTGTCCAACAGACTGCCTCCACATGGACCTCAGCAACATGCTGCGTTTACAGAAAGACAAAACTGGGACAAGCTAATTCTGCTAGGAAGAAAACGTCAACACGTTCCGGAAGATGGAACTCTGCTTGCCGTAGATATCACGATCAGACATCAGAATTTATTTTTTCTCCACTAAAGATCTGAAACATGCCAATAAACATTCACAAAAACATTTAATCCTTCATTATAGAACTGATTTAGCCATTATTTTACATTCCCTTTATATCATTTTAACTATTATATTTGATTTTTTCTCCATAATCAACTTTTAATTATTTATTATTATATTCCATATTGTGTTTTTCTTCTTTCCGTCACAGCTGTTTTTAATTGCATTATAATTTATTGCATCATTACAGTCGAGGTCAGACGTTTACGCACTCATCATGGACACGAAGGTCACGGCAGTATCGGACATGCAACTGTTCTTTTTCTGGGGCAGAATGATCGTACAACATACGGTGTTACATTTCTTTTGATTATTATTACGGTGTCAAAAATATACACACCCACTTAGATTATTAAATCAGTGGTGCTGAAAGTTCCAAAATGTCTTTTAACTTGCCGAGGCCTCTTAACTTCCTGTTAGTGATGAGTGACTACAGCTGGGAGCTTCTGTGCACAACATAAACAGGGCTTGTTTGATGAGTACAAGTTAACGCGAGGTGGAGCAATGAATATGTCTGGAAGACCCAAACTGTCCCCCTCAGCTAAGAGGAAACTGGTTCTGATGGTCAGGAACAACCCAGGAACCATCGAGGCACAGGCCTGCCATGAACACTGTCTGTAGTCAAGAGTTTAACATCACCATGGACTGAGAGGCTGCCGTCCAAGAAAGAGGCTCCTGGTCCAAAATCCACACCTTCAAGCTCGACTAACGTTTGCAGCTGAGCACGTGGACAAAGAAAAAGGCTTCTGGAGGAAAGTTTTATGGTCAGGTGAGACAGAGATTGAGTTGTTTGGCCACAATGAGCAGAGGAGCAGAGGAACCCTGTAGCAGAGGTTCAGCATGGTGGTGTAGCATCTCGCTCTGCGGCTGTTTTACTGCCAGTGGACCTGCTGCACTGCACAGAGTGGAGGGAATAATGAGGAACCTCAGAACTCTTCAGCAGAACCTCAAACCATCAGCTAGACAGCTAAAACAGTTAAATCAGGACAAAGACCCCAAACACACATCAGAGCTGGTTGTGGATAAAGCAGGACAACATTAAGCTTAAAACAAGTCCAGACCTCAACCCCGTCCCTAACATGTGCACTGTGATTAAAAGTCGGGTTCCTGCAGGAAACACACATGTTTAACTGAATGGCCGCAAAAGCACCTGGTCAAGGTGAAACTCGCTAAGGGACATTTAACCAGATATTAGGTGTGGGTGTTGATTTCAGGAAACCCATTTAACATTTTAAATGTATAAAAGATATAATAAAGTTTATTAATATTATTAAAATGAATATTATTTTTCATGTTTATGTTTTGCACATTGTACTATAGTGTTGTACTGGAGTTGAGTTTTTTGTTGAGTCATTTGATTCTATACAGTTGAATGATTCATTCAGATCCGTTCACTGATTCGTCCAGCTGCAGAGGAAGCTCAGGTATTTAAATCAGACTACAAGCAGCTTGAGCCATGTGAAGTAGCCGGTAACCTTTGCTATTTGATTCCATTTTATAATGTGCAATGAAATGCCCAGTGAAGCCGCTCCAGGCCTCGATGCACCACCACCATGCTTCACAGCTGAAAGGCTCAGTGTTGATGTGCAGGACCCCAAACACATGGCGCACAAAGCTTATCTCATCCTGGTGTTCTTCTGAAAAATTGATGTGCAGCAGTGTGAAGGGCCGTCTGGTTTTGTTCTGTTTTATCCCCCATGATGTCCCTCCACTAACACCACTGTGCTCAGTACCTTTCTTATTCTGGAGGTTTTTTCAGTCCTTCAGTATTAGACTTTATGATCTCGGTGTGATGTTTGCAGGATCTCACTACTGAATTTACTCCGTTTGAACACACAGAAATGATTTTGCAGTATTTTCTAATATCTGAAATTGTCTTTTTACAGGGTGTGGCATCTCTACCACCCACACCTGTAATCCGGCCTGCTTATGGGAACACCTGATTCCACTGAGCTTTTGGAGAAGTCGTTAGCCGTGACGTTCACTTTCACATTCAGTAGTTCTGTTCTGATTATTACGACATGCATGAAGATCAAAATATGTTTTTATGAATGATGTAAAAATCCTGATATTCCAAAGGGTTCATAGACTTTTTCACATCTTATCTATCCATCCATCTAGATCTATCTTTCTCTGCTTACTGTCCCTTTTTATCTTTCTTTCTCTCTATATCACTTTATCCCATATGCTGTGTGTAACAAGGCGTGTGTGAGGTTCAGCTTCAGGGACTGCAGCAGATTGTTAAATAAAAAAACCCTGTGTGTGTGTGTGTGTGTGTGCGCGCGTGTGTGCGCGTGTGAGAGAGAAAGCGAGAGAGAGAGAGAGCTCTCATTCAGCAAAAACACAACTGTATGCAGAAAATCACTGTGCAATATTTTAGTGATTATAGAGTTTTGTGCAGATTTAGTCAGGATTTTTCTGCAAATCTCACACATTCTCCTGATAAATATAGACAAATATGTGGAAGGGAAATCTTGAGGTTAGAGAGAAAGCTAAAAGGGAACTGGGAAATGCTTTTATTTAAATCAAATATGTAAAAATATACACCTTAGGCCTTATGTCCCCTGTTATGTTGTACAGGAAACGTAAATAAAATAATAAACCTGCACAGACTGGATTGTAAATGACCTTGTGATCATGTAAAGGGCTAAAAAGACTCAGATCTTCGTGTACCTCCACCTTCTCTCTCTCTCTGAAGGATGAAAATTCCACTTCTCCATTTCAAACAGCATCGTCACGTTTCTGAAGCACGAGGAGCTCATCGTCCTCTTTTCAGACGGTTTATCAAAAACCTCTTTCAGCTTCTGAGAGAACGAAAATAATATAAAAACTCAGAAGGCTTCATGTTTAAAACAGTGAAATAAAACAGGATGCATGAAGCAACACCGCCCCCTACAGTACACTCTCAGAGGAACAGGGAAAGAAACGGAAAGGAAATAAGTGCTACAGAGGGTCACGTCATAGTCGCATGCGTGTTTATAATGTAAATCTGAACACGGATTTAACGACAGATCTTTTTTTGGTATTTTTGGTTTTTCCTGGATTGTATGTCAGTCATCATGCTACAGGATTTATAAAGAATTAAAAAAAAGCACAGATTACTGCTCAGGAATCAGAGCCCAAACCAAAGCTCCTGAATTTCAGAACTTGCGATCTCTCAGAATTTCTCATGAACCTTCAGAGCAAAACGGCAGACGGCAGTTCGGTTCTGCTCGGCTCTCATCAGTGAGCGTGTCCCAAAACAATCACCATCCAACACCAATAATTTAATTCCACGATTAGAAAATAACACGGCATCCACTTCTGAACCTCTGTGGGATGCTAGCTAGCTAACTTGGCTAACATTATCCATGATCAGTTGGTGGTTGTCAAGGTAACACTGACCGAGTTGTATTCTAATAAATAAATCATCAAGAAAACGAGGATGTGAGCAGTAGCTAAGTCGCCATTTTAGGCCGTTACGGATCGCAGGGGGTCGTGGGGGCGTTCCCTAATTTGCATATTCATGCATATTCATAGGTCCTGAGTAAACATACAGCCAGTCGGCTACGAGGTTTGTTATGTAATCACAGTATCCTCGTAAGTCCATGACAGAGAAACGCTGTTCGGCCTCATCGTCATCACCGGACCTGCTCGTCTCTGCCGTCCAATCAGCTTTAATCAGCTTTAATCAGACAGAACGGCTGCAGTCTCAGCTCTCTCTTTTACAGCTCTCGGAGACAGACGGAGGACGAGATGACGAGCGGTTCGGCTGAAGTCCTGATGAGGGGCGTGTTCACATGACTGTGTATAAAACAGACTTCAGCTCTGTTTCCTAACACACACGACATCAAGGCTGGATGTGAGGAAATGTTCTGCAGAATGGATAAGAAAGAGAACTGCAGAGAGGTGAGAAAGGGAGGGAGGGAAAAGGGAAGAGGTGTAGGAGACAAGAAAGGGGAAAGGAGGAAGTCAGAGTCGCATCAGCATCCCGGACCATGTCACCAAGCTGGAACGGTCTTCCTTCTTCATGTAGCCTGCAACTGGAACGGTTCAGCCCCAGCATAACACACACCTCGAACCCTCTACACACACGGCTAGGGTTCTCTGCACCGTACCTCCAGCTCTCTGCAGAACAGACGGCTCTCACTGCTCGCGTCTCCACAAACAAGCTCTCCATGAGTTTCTCTTACTTTTCTGTCTCTGTATCAAATCACAAATCCAAAGCACTCCAAAATGTCCACAAAGTTAATAATGATGTGGTGTGAGCAGCAGGCTCCGGGTGAGCGATGATAGCATCGGGAATGCAGATTGAATATCACAAAGTCCATCAAGACAGACATTTTAAGGTGCTCTCTTTTCACCGTTTTATATTCTGCTCGAACCTTAATAACCTGCAGTCGAGTCGATTCAGAGTCGATTCGCTTTCACATGAATCGAGGCAAGAGGAAGAACAGACCGGGGAAAAAACTAAAACGGCACCATTCTTCTGTTATAGGTGAAATTAAGAAATGTAATAAAATATGAATAAAAATGAATAAAATGAAATAAAAATGAAAAAGCATGAAATAAAAGTCATTTTATTCAGTCGGCAGATCAGAGTGACGAACAACTCGAACAGAATCTCCGCAGCGCTGTTGTGAAATGTAAACAGTGAACTTAAACACATTTCACCCCCCCTCCACACACACACACACACACACACACACACACA
>JAQQZU010000011.1:22405525-22416326 GCA_030068025.1 Parauchenoglanis punctatus
AGTCATTGTGTATGTATAGTATCAGTATAGTAAAGTATAGTATCTGTAGCAATATAACAGTAAGTAAGCTTGATGCTGTAGACGTTTTGGTGTCAGGCGATATGTCTCATGCCAAAGAGTCACACTATTCTCAACAGAACTGGCGTTCTGTTTCGCCGTACCACACTCAACTGCGAGACCCCAGAGTCGCTGCGCTGCTCTCCCGCCGGTGTCGCCGTCACGCGCTGACATGTTCTCTCCGCCGTTGTCCATTTAAATAGTTCATCCACGGCTTGTTTATCTCCTTGCGCGCTTTCCCCTTGTGGCACAACCGTGTCCCTGCAGACCTGTGCAGAAAAAGAAACTGGGGACAAAGATCGACCCGGACCACACAGTTTCACCACACCAAAGTTCCTGCGCAACTCCCCCCCGACAATATCCACAACTGCGCCCCATTTATCCAACAAATCTAATTCAAAAATGCAAGGGTCCTGAATATTTCCCACGAAAAAGTCATGCGCATAGATGCGGTCCCCCACCGTTGTGAGTTGCGAGCAATGGGAGGCTTTTTCCCCACAAAGCCTCCCCACCCTAGTTTAACTGCTGCTGGGGTAGGGGGTCCTTTGGTGCTGGGGCGGGGCAATAGTGCGTGATGTGCCCATGCTCTCCGCAACGGAAATAGGTGAGCTGCTGGCGTATGAAGTCTACTGGCGTTGAAGCGGGGCAGTAGCGTGCGATGTGCCCATGCTCTCCACAGCGGAAACAGCCGTCGTTACGCCCCCGTGCCTGTCGCCGCAGGCCTCCCTGCACCCAACAGGCCCTTTTGCCATCCTCCTCGCTGCCCACTTGGCGCACACTGTCTTTGGAGTGAACAGATGTGCCCAGTTCTGCCAGAACACCTTCGACGCACTCAACTTTGTTCAGCACCACCATTAAAGAACCTGGTGCAGCCAGATGTAGATGCTCTCGCAGGCTCAGTGGTCGTAATCCCCATAGGAAGTCCCATAGCGCCAGCTCCTCTTGGCTCCTTGTCAGGCACTAGGTCCCCGAGAACCTGGAGTGCCTCTCCCTCCAGGGAGATCGCGACTCGCACCGCCATCTCTTCCGGCGTCCAACCCTGAACTTGTGCGGCGAGCCAGACAATGTAAGCATACAGCCGAGGTAAGCGTCTGACGGGCCGTCTCCTCTGTACACCGGGATTTTCAGCGCGCGCCGCTGAATGCTCTCGGCCGCGGCGGATGGCGGGTTTGCTCTTTTCCTCTACTCCGTTGTCCGTGGGGTGCTGGCTCCATCCGGCAGGTGGGTCGTGATTCTCTTGTGTAGCCTGTTTCCAGCGGGAGGGGTTTCTCTCCGCTGGGTGGCTTCCAGCCGATAGATGAGGTCTTCGATGTCCTCCACCATCACCATCCCACTTCTGACACCAGTGTAGCATCTTTCGCTGTCCATCGCAGAAAGACGCCAGCAAGCACCAGAGGTGACACAGGAGGGGAAGCTCTTTATTAACAGGCTTGTGAAAGGGACGAGCTCTTACAAGAACTGTGCAGCTTTCCTGCTAGGGAGCAGCGCGTCATCAACACACACAAGCACGAAAACACCAACTGGCCGACAAGTGGGTGAACGCTATCCCATAACCTCCCCTCCCGTGAACGGTAGATTTAAAACTTAGTCCCAAAATGCACATTAAATCCAAATACACCCAAACAATTCCCCCAAACGTTAACTATAATTAAACACACAAAACTATTCACACAAAAACACAAACATCAATGAACAACTCCCGCCCGCGAGCACGCCGGGAAAACCCCGCCCATCCCGGAAGCATTGTTAGCAACGCCGCTACAATATTTTTCACAAAAAACTGGGACTAATGAAGAATTTCGTGAAAGCACTGAACAAGGAAGGCGAAGGTTTTCGTTGTTTAAGACAGATGTTCCCAAGAATAACTTGCGCCAAGATCAAAGAGGGCATTTTTGTTGGCCCCCAGATTAGACAAGTTTCTGGCCAATTACAGAGCCCCAAACTACATTCAGCTGGTAGACAAACTTCTCAAAGCATTCAAGACAATGAAGTGCAACATGTCACTCAAGATTCATTTCCTCCGTTCAAACTTGAACTTCTTCTCCACAAATCTTGGTGCTGTCATTGACGAACTTCACCGTGAAAGGTTTCACCAGGATATTGCTACAATGGAGAAACGATACCAGGGCAACTAGAATCCGTCAATGTTTGCTGACTACAGTTGGACACTGCAATGTGATGCACCAGACATTGAATACAAAAGAAAATCAGGAGCAAAACACTTTTAATTATGTTGAATTTAATAGCTTATGTGAAACATAAACGTGACTAAATACGTTATTGTCAGTAAACATATAAATGTCTATTTTTCAGAGTTCCTATGTGATGCAGTAAAACCAAAACTATATTTGTGCATACCCAGTTGGTACCGGTCACAATTAGCAAAAACTTTTCAGGAAGCAAGACTTTTAAAAAAAATTGTTGTGAGGTGTAGTCCCTGATTGGTCTAATTTGACACACAGCCCGAGTGTCATCCAAATTGAGAGGTGAAACTTGTCAATCTGGCAACACTGAGTATGGAGACCTGATAATATGGATTGCCCATGCACGAGCCATCAGACCTCTTAATTATACAAATTATTTCAACAAGTTTAAAACAATTACCCCTCAAATTATCTGAACGAATTTTGATTAATTAGTTTGAAAACGAGAGATGTGTAAAATGTACAGATTCAGACTGTAAAAGTGAAACAGCACTTATTCTTTTACTTAAAAAATTGTTAAATTAACAGAAATATTCAATGACCTCAGTTGCTTTATGTCTAAAGATCAACATGAAGTTTTAATAAAAAACAAACACACATTTTACTTGAGGCAGTACAGTGGTTCAGTGGTTTGTTCTGTTGCCTTACAGCAAGGAGATTAAGGGTTGAACCTTGCAGCTGACTGGGCCCTTTCTATGTGGAGTCTCTCCCTGTGCGGGTTTCCTCAGGGTGCTCTGGTTTCCTCTCAAAGTCCAAACACATGCAGAATGGGACAACTGGCTGCTCTAAACAGACATGTGTTAACTACTGAACACTAAACAGACTTTAGTGTTAACTACTGAACACTGACTACTGAACATAGCACACTGAACACTGACTACTGAACACAGCACATTGACTACTGAACACAGAAGCTGATAATTTATTTATATTTAAACATACAGTTATATTAAACATATTTTTATTAGTGTTAATGATGTTTTATTAGCATTAGGAGACAGTGGGTGTGGCAAATTGGCATGGAAACTGGCCAGAGTAATTCTTGGTCCATTTACAGGATTTTAACAAACTAAGCAAACAGTGTATTGGCTCAGACTGAGTGTGTGTGTGTGTGTGAGTGTTCGTGTGTGTGTGAGTGTGTGTGAGTGTTCATGTGTGTGTGAGTGTGTGTGTGTGTGTGTGTGTGAGTGTTTGTGTGTGTGTGAGTGTGTTTGTCCTGCATTATCATAAATTAACAAAGCCCTCACCACAGGTTTCAGGAGATTTAAAAATAAAAGATCTATAATGAATTAAATAAATAAACATGTTTACAGCTCAGACTTTACAGACAAAAACTTTTGATTTAATGATTTAATTTGATTAAATGATCAGTTCTAACCCTAGTTTTTCAAATAATTTTCATGTAATTTCATTTTTAAGTAATCAATATTTATTTAGTTATTTATTTAGTTATTTATTTGACTTTATTATGTGTTTATATTGATTATTATTTCTTAGTTATTCATTTATAAAGCTGATTACTTTAAGAGGATGCAGTAATAATTTTACAGCTCTGTAACTTTCCTTAAGCACATAAAGCACTTTTATAAAAGCTCGTGGTATTTTTAAAGCTTATACAGGATTTATTTGTTTATTTGTTGGTTTTTTTTGTTTGTTTCTTTGTTTGTTAGTTTGTTTGTTGTTATAACAGGCTGTTGTTCTGCTCTCTGTGCAGGAATATGATATAATAATCCACAGAAATAATAAAAATTAGCCATGTAAAGCTCACACTAATCTCTCTCTCACCTCAATCTTCATTCTTTTTACGACAAACATTTATTTACTTTCTTGTTTACTTCTCTTCCATAAACTCTGTTTCATTTAGCAGAACATAATGAATGGATAAATATACCATGAGCTGTAACGTCATGTAGGGTTAGGGTTAGAGAAGACAGAGCTAAATAATGTCTGGAATAATCACAGTAATGCTGAGGCTCGGCTTCTCGTATCCGAACACCTCGCTGATGTCTTTCTCACATATTATTACAATAAAATATGAATTCTTCTCATTCATTTCTGGATTTCAGTTTTGCTAGATTTAAATTTTTTCCCAGTAAATGACAGTTTATTTTCTCAGATCACGCAGCGCTCTGACTCTTTATTAGTTTCAGCTTTAATTTTATATCTTTTATTGCTTCATTTTTCTTTTATTGATTTTCATTTGGCATTTTGTCTGCTCTCGAGGTTGCATATTTGCTCCAGTTTTAATATTTTACACCTGGAACAAAATGTCTAATAATGTGAATAAGCTCTGTATTTCACCTGCCGTTTATTTACACAAGTTTACACAAGTTACACAAGACCGCTGTAACTGCACTATCCTCCATTTTTCCTCTTTTTACTGCTATAATTTTAATCTTTTTAGTGCTATAAATTATACATTGTATTTATATGTAATTTATCTGCATGAGATTTTTTCTCTTTAATTTTTATTTAATTTATAAAATTTATAACGTTGTGTAATGTTTCTTATGTTAAATAAGAGCTGCAATCTACAGGTTATTTTTTTATTAATCACGTTCATGTATATGTGTGTAATTATGAAGATCTTATTTCTAAATGAATTAGTTTGTCTATAATAAATGATCTGATCAGAGCCCCTCCCCCACTCGCTCGTACCCAGGTTGGTGGGCGGCGCGGCGCTGCGGCGCATCCACTCGTACGGGTTCCTGCGCTGCTCGCTGGGCGAGAGAGGAGCGACTGATGGTGATGATGATGAGCTGATGGAGGGATGAAGGAGAGATGAAGGCTGCAGGTTGGACGGAGGGAAGTCGGGAGGGAAGCCGATCTGCCCCGGGTTGGAGGAGGGGTTGGGGGCAGCCGCGGAGCCGTAAGGGGTCCAGTCATCCCGCATGGGAGCAGGAGCAGGAGGAGGGTACGCCGGACTCGTCTGGTTAGCCTCATTAAAGCCGGGGACGTGATGATGGTGATGATGGTGGTGGTATCCAGTAAAATCCGTGTACTGAGGAGCGGCGGGGACGAAGTTCTGAGGGTTGAGGTTGAGGCTCGGGTGCCGCACAGCGTTGGGGTACATCCCGCTCTCCTTATCCAACAGGTAACTCACGTACATCTTCACTTAACTTTTCTCTTTTCCCGTCTAAACACACATCACACACTGATCCTGTCACTGCAGGGAAGAAGCCTCACCTCCAACTGAAGCACCTGACACTTACACACTCACACACACTCTCTCACACACACACACACGCACTCTGGCTGCCAGGTGACGTCACCTTTACGAGCCCTAATCTGCCCCGCGCCCTCCCTCACCTCCTACTCCACCTTCATTCAGGACGCAGCCTTTAAAAGCCTCTCAATGGAGAAAACCAATTCCTCTTCATACTTCTACGGCTGTGTGTGTGTGTGGGGGGAGGGGTATCATGAATGTATGCTAGTCAATACTGATCACTCTGAAATGATATTTAAACCTCAAATTAAAACAAAGAGTTGAGAAGAATTAAAATTAGAAAAATAATTCTAAACAAGTAAAAATCATCAACTTTAAAAGTTGAAATTTAAAAGTGAAAATTTGTAACATTTGATTTAAATCCGCTCTAAACTCAGTGTTGTAAACTTTTACTGTAGAATTAAAACTGAATTAATTCTAAACACCTTTGTGTGTGTGTGTGTGTGTGTGTGTGTGTGTGTGTGTGTGTGTGTGTGATACATTGTTCCTGTCAGTGTGAGTTTCTTCCACTTTGGTTTTTGTCACATTAATGGTTTTACACTTCATTGTTTTTACACACACACACACACACACACACACACACACACACAATAACCATAACTAATACTATTAGTACTGTTATTGTAGTATAACAATAATAATAATAATAATAATAATAATAATAATAAAACTCTGAAAACTGTGGAACTTTTTTTAACTAAATGAAGTTAATTTGGCATGAATGTTTTTATTGCATTATATTTTTGACTCTTTAATAAATTACTTTTTTCATATATATATATATATTTATACTTAATGTTGTTTATTATATAATCAATAAATAATCACATTATTCACAATTACAATGAATGTTTGTTTAATTATATGAACTGTTGTAGTCCATTTATGTATTTATTTATTATTTATTTATTTATTATTTATTTATAACTGAAACTAATTACTTTTTTACTATATTTTAGTAAAAAGTAAAAGAATTAAAAATTTGCTTATTTATGCTTAAATGCTTATTTATTTAGTTATTTATTTAGCTAAAGACAGATTGTAACACATATTAACAGCTACAGTAAAGCACTAAATACAGCTGTTTATAAATAATTAAATAAATTAAATTAATTTAAATAAATAAAGAAATAAATTTTGGGAAATGAAATAATTAAAAGTAGAATATCTCTGTAAGGTGTTTGTGTAGAAGCTGCGCGTGAGCAGTTACTCAGATTGAGCAGTAGAGGGCGATGTGACGACACTGACACGATCCAGATGTTCCCCATCATCATATGTGAGGACGTGATGGAGCTCAGATACGCAGCCTAAACTCTTTATTAGACGACTAGGAGTTTTATAGCAGGATTAAATCCTCTGGTCTGGAGATTCCAGCAGTGAAAGAAAGAAAGAAAGAAAGCTAGTGTGATAGAACAAAAGAAAGAGAAGAGAAGATTCTGTTCAGTGTTTTATATACAGAATCAACCAAAAAACCCTGCACACACATGTCAGGAACACGTCTGCGCAGTAACGTCTGGAAGCTGACGGCCTCCACAAGTCTCCTGATGTCTGAATAAATTTAGTATTAAAATATTTACTCAAATTTTTCTTTTCCTGAAGTGTGTACACAGTGTTTTGGCTGACTCTGTATATATATATATATATATAGAGAGAGAGAGAGAGAGAGAGAGAGAGTGTGTTTTGCGTCAGAGCCTCTTACACAAAACACTTCTGCTGAGGAAGTTACACAGAATCGTCCCAATCAGCAAAAATAAATATAATTCTCCTCTGCTCAGTTTCAGTCTGAGAGCAGCTTTAAGTTGATTTATTACAGCGTTATAACAGCGTTCTGCTCCATTACTGACCCCGACTTTATACAGAAGAGTGTGTACTGAATTTATTAACGGCTGCAGTTTGTGTTGTTGCTGTAAGGGGAGCGTCTTAAACAGCTACTATCTATTTGTAATAAATAAATAAGTGAAGAAAGAAAGTTATTTTATTTGAATTTTGGCATTAAATAAATCAATATTTTTAAATATTAAATTATACTAAATGTAAATTAAGCATTTGGAGACTGTACACAGTTTTTTTTTTTAAATAAAACACTAGTGACAAATAAATAAACAAAACAAAACAGAAAAAAATACATTTTTCACCTTTAAAGAACAAAGAATGAAGATGAAAGAAAAAGAGCAGAAGGCAGGAGAGAAGAAGGGAAAATAAAAGACAAAAAAGTTTCATTTTCTAATTTAAGAAATAAAGAAAAAATGACATGATATATAGAAAGGAAACAAGAAAGAAAGAATGCAGAAAGAAATGAAGGAAAAGAAAAAGCAATAAGATTGCTTTTATAATGCAATAATCTTTATAATTAATAAATGTTAAATGAAATTTCAAAGTTAATTTATTATGGGCTGCAATTTATTATCTATCTAATTTATTATCAATCTTCCCCTTTTTTTTCTTTGTTTTTCATAATGAAAGTTTCAGATTTAAATGATTACAATAATAAATAATAAATGTAAACATTGTGTTTACAGTGGTTTAGTTTATTTTCCTAATAAATAAAATACAGACTTTATTACAAAGTTTATTAGTTCAAGTACTTATGTTTTTAAATACCAAAATATATTTCATAATAAATAAAAAAGAAAAACAAAACAAAAGAGTGAATAAAGTGTGGATTCACACCTGAAGATCACTTTACTCAAATCCCCGAGGAAACATTTATTCACAAACGTTTAAAAATGAGATCTTTGAATAAGGTTCTATTTAAATATATGTATTCCTTTAATAGATAGATTTCTGAAGAGTTAAATTGCACCTCACATAGCAATTTCCTGCGGGATCAATAAAGTTTTCTGATTCTTATTCCCAAAGAAGAGATTTATTCAAAAATGTTGATTATTTATAGCTGAGGATAAATTTCCACATCCCTGTGAGCTGCAGGTTCGGTCTCAGCACTGCCTCTTACTGTACATTTGCTTTTTAAGCTTTTATTCACATTTATCACACTTTAAAACAACTGATTTATTTCAGCTTTAATCAGATTTCAGTCTGAAGCTTTCAGACACACAGCAGTCGTAATTAGGAGTTAATTAAAACAATCTTTTAACATCCAGGCAACTCAACCAAGACCTGAGAAAAAATACATCATGGCCCAGTTCCTCCTCAGGAGCGGGTCCCAAACAGCTGGCGGTATGGCAAGCATCTCCACAAACATCTGTATGTAAATATAAAGCTCTGGACTGCACACAGACACTGCATGCATCAGGAAAGAGTGTGTGTGTAGGGTGAAGCTTTCAGTCTGAAGAACCCGGTCGTCACGCTGAAGCACGCAGGTGGCAGCATCACGCTGTCGGGCCGTTTACCTCCTTCAGACTGCACTTCAGAAAACAGACAGCATCATGAGGAAGGAGGAGGATTATCTACAAATACTGAAGAACACCTCAAGACATCAGACAGAGAGATCAGACTTGGTCCTAACAGGTCTTCAGCATTTCGGAGCTCTAATCAAACCTGGAAAGCTGTAAGAGAATGGCGTAAAGACGAGAAGCTGCGACAATCACAAAGCCCTGAGCTGAATCCCGCAGAAGATCTGTGTGTGAGGAGAGGAAAGCTACGACAGCAGCGGGAGTCACAAGCAACCACACCAGCAAACACTGCAAACACACGAAGACGTCTGATCCACAAAATCTG
Organism: Parauchenoglanis punctatus; assembly: GCA_030068025.1. Taxonomy (NCBI): domain Eukaryota; kingdom Metazoa; phylum Chordata; class Actinopteri; order Siluriformes; family Auchenoglanididae; genus Parauchenoglanis; species Parauchenoglanis punctatus. The sequence continues at coordinate 22,414,691 of JAQQZU010000011.1, forward strand.
ATCTAATCAACACAAGCTGAACTAAATCCCTCTCTTAGCTAGTTTAAAACGACCGCTTAGGGAAATAAAGTAGATGCCCTGATTGAGCAAACACAGGAAATGTGAAAATTGTGTAAAATTGAATTTGAGTGTCTTTAGAAAAGGGGTGTGTAAACTTTTGGTCTCAAGTTTATTTAATAAGGAGAGATTAAAAGAAGAATCATTTATTTGATAAAGAATTTGCTCAAGAAAGAATAATTCAAACAAAAGATTTGTATGATGTTCAGAAACTTGATTTAACATCTGATTTGACACTTCAGATAGTGTGTGTGTGTGTGTGTGTGTGTGTGTGTGTGTGTGACAGATGGAGTCCACTTTGTCCCTCATTGTGGCCTCTCAGAGTGTCCAGGGTGCAGCCTCTTCTCTTTTTTCTTTTTTTTAGTCTGTCCAGATTCCTCTTTCTAACCCACCACACCCGCAACACACACACACACCCGCAACACACACACACACACACACACACATGCACACATATACAGCTGCAGGAACCACATACACACACACACACACACACACACACACATACACACACACACACACACATATATACAGCTGCAGGAACCGCATACACACAAATACACACACACACACACACACACATACACACACACACTGGTTGTGTACAGAGCACATCTGTGAGTGTGAAGGTGGGAAGCAGCGGAATAGTGATGTGTTTATTACAAAATGATAAAACAATCAAAAAGAAATAAAGAAAAAGAGAGAAAGGAGGCGAGGTGTTACAGAGAAAAAAACAGGTGGCAGAAATACAGAATGAAAGGAAAGATCGCAGAGCAAGATGCAAATAAAATCCACACATTCAGATTTCATTTTTTATACAATAAAATTTACAAAAACATTTTAATGTTGAATAAAGCCGAATATAAATAAGGTTTAGTGACAGAAAAAAATTAAGAAAAATAAAGAAAAGGTCAAGATTCAAAAACACACATGGAAAGGTAGAGAGAAAGAGAGAAAGAGAAAGAGTGGGCTGACGAAAAGGACAGAAATGTTTCAACATTAAAGAATAAAGGATGGATATTTATTGAATTAAGAAAGAAATAAAAAATACAAAAAAAAGTTTGAGAATAAATAAGAATAAACTCACTTATTAATATTGGGAATAGTTGCAGTATTTACTGCTGCTGTTGTTGTTGTACACAAAAGAAACAAGAAAGGAATGAAGATGAGATCGAATGAAATGACAAGAAAAGAAAAGTTCATCATTTCTGTGATCATTTTTGTTTTTATTATTTCACTTTTTTTTCATTTTTTATATTTTTTTGTACGTTTCACATGAAACACACTCGCCTGTTCAGCCTGCGGTGATTCAGCGCGAGACAGAAACGCAGCGAGTCAGAGTTTAAAGAAAATACATTTCTCTACGTTCTTTACTGCAACGTTTTTCTGTTTTTTTTTACAAAATCACAACGTGTTTTACGAGCGGTGACATTAACAAGTAAACTCGAAACATATTCGAAGGAAATTTTAATCTTATTAAACAAGCATTAAAGTGGAAAACACACACACACACACACACACACACGCACACACACACACACATGCACACACACACACACGCACACACACACACACGCAC
>JAQQZU010000011.1:22439717-22458669 GCA_030068025.1 Parauchenoglanis punctatus
CTCTCACACACACACACACACACACACACACACACACACACACACACACACACACACACACACACACACACACACCATCTGCACAATGTGGAGGAGTTCAGCTCATAAAACTGAACCCAATTGTCCATATTAAATCACAATTTGAATTATTATTATTATTATTATTAATATTATGATGATGATGCGAGTTGGTTGTACGTGCACTTCTGCCCTTTCGTTATTTTTAGTGTGCATTACTTCACTCACTATTTTCAGTGGAGATTTTGCATTCTACTAAATGAGGTGTAGATGGAGAACTTTACGTAGCTAGTTTTCTAGCCTTATTTCTACACATTGTAGTCTCTTACAAGTCATCATCTTCTGAAAAAGTTGATAGACTTCACACGTGCACGTCCCCGTGTTACCTCGTTTTGAGCGCAGCCACATTTCATACTCCACATTCCTGAAGAGGGTGGGGCTCAGGGAGTCCTGCACCTTACGCAGCAGGCAGCCACGCCCGACTCCTCTGGCTTGGCCCCGCTCACGACCCTGATGTGCAAATGACAGAAGAGGAAAAACGTAAAAACGATCGTAACCAAGTCGGGATACGAGCATGCAGAAGGACTGCGTGTGTTTGTGTGCGCGCACCTTATAAACCGTCCTGTTCACACCGGCTGCCCTGCCTATAGCTTTACCGGACCTGATGGAAAAAATATTTAAATAAAAAAGGTCATCGTTAATTTATACTAATTTATATTGAAGAAACTTATTTGATGTTCATAAAATAACTGACATTAAACACCTTTTTCGTTGAACATTTTAGAGTTATTTATTTTTAAGCAAGAACTCTTACAGTATCATTGGTGCAGTGTTTAGGCACTGTGCTTCATATCGATAAAATTATTATATTGTGCAATTAAAAGCTATATTCTATTCTAAGAGAAATACTTCAGAGTTCAGATTAAATCCCTATTGAACAAGACCGTGATGGGGACAAGGAAAAACTCCCCGAGACGACATGAGGAAGATCCCTGGAGAGCAACCGAACTCTTCTAGACTGGATTACAGCAGAAGTACACACTCACCAGAAATCCTCTCCCTCGTCCAGGTCGGAGTCCCCGCTGCTCTCATGCTCCACCATCGAGATGGTGTCATTCTTTGCTTTGGACACCCTCAGGCTGGGCGTTAACACACTCCGATCTACACCATACACACGCTCGTACAGCAGCTCGTACAGGATCGCTGAAACACACACACACACACACACACTTAGTGGATTGTATCAACAGACATTTCATTTGTGAAGTTTCAGATGAACCGGATACGTCACTCACACTGGCACATAGCGGCGCTTTTGACTGAAGAAATCTTGTAGACACTGTCGTAGTGGTTCCCATTGAGGAAGCAGAGCAGCACCTGGAATAAATGAATAATTAATTGAAAAACTAACTACAGTGCATCACCCAAACCTGCATAAAAGACCATAAACATTCTATATTAAATAGGCCATAACTGCCTGATGTGCTGGGTCAAAAAAAAAAAAAAAAAATCAAAACAAAAACACAAAAATCTGACTTTAAAAATTACCGACTAACCAACCAATGAAAATCATGCACCAATGATTTTATGAATCAAACTGAAAATGCCTCTTTCTCCTAGAAAACCAGTGCTGCACAGCTTGCATTTGCATACTGAAAACTGATCGGCTTATATTTCATGAGGCAAAAACACGTGACGTCACACTGACTCAAATTATCCACCGAGATGTTCAGGTCTGACCCTTTCACCACTCTGCGCACATTGTTACATTAAATTAAACATAAAAATAAATGCTATGGGGGACTAATATTCTCTCGAGTGGCTCTTCTGGGTGTTGCTGCAAACCTGATCAGGGTAGCCGTTCTGCGTGATGTTCACTGGAGGCTCTCCAGGCTGCTGATAGATGATAAAATCATGTCTAGAAGGAGAAACCATTAAGATGGGGTAAATGTGCGTTGGAAGATGACGTCATGTGAGCATACAAGAATATAAATAGGCAATAAAACACTCTGCGTCATGCTTTAATGACTAAATAACCAACAATGAGGTGGGGAGATGATGCAGAGTTACTGTTACCACCACGATGTTGATTTTCCTCTTAAAAAAAAAAAAAAAAACAGCCCTGAACTGTTTTACTTCTCTTATACCACAGGAATGTGCCACAGGATTATCTTTGATTTTTATTTATTTATTAGCCATGCTGTTAATCAACCTTCTGATCACTAAGAATGAAGTGGTCAACAGCTTTGCAGTATCTAATCAAATACATTTCTAATGAATAGTATTTTTATTACAAGGTTCAAATGTATACGAATTCCAGTTGTCTAGTCAAACAAGTGAGATCTTACTTATAAAGAACAGCCAGAGCACTTATTTCCACTTGTCCAACCCAGCTCTAGAGTCAAGGGAAAGACGGAGTTACACAATACTCTGCAATAGTAAAGATGCATTTATAGACTTAGAACGTCACCACACCTTCATATTTACGGTCCTGTTACGATTTCTGAAATTTGCACTATTGTTTAAAAGGCAGTATTATTTGCAATATTTAATTAAAATCACTTTACGCTTGCAAATTGAAAATTCAAACATTGTAGTATTTATATATTATATCCCAAGTATACACTCAGTCTATAGTATATATATATCTCAGGTATATTACAGATTATGTACATATTCTAGTATTATACCCATTTTGGTTTTCTTTTTCCTTATACAGCAGATTTGGTTGTTTGTTTTCCCTACAACATAAATAAACTGTTAAATTGGCGATACAATTGTTTCCCTGCTCCTCAATCACTCCTGGGATTAGTTTTAATTTGGTACCTCCCCAGTCCCCTGGACATATTCCCTCTGGGACGTAACACGAACTATAAAGTTTCAAAACGTAACATGAGCAATCAAGGTTCACATTAAACTCAGTTGAAAAATGTTCGTATGCTGCAGGAGCTCCTGACGTGATCGTCATGGCGTGGACGCCACATCTCTTTCTCCTGTGAATGATTTACGGATAAATGAATACATTCATAATCAGCTTGGTAAACCGAGGGTCTCTCGGCTGTCCTGGGATCAGGAACTCCCGGAGCAGTACGTGACTAAACAACAAGGCTTGGCATCAACAGTTAAAGTAGAAATGATTACAAGCCTCTCCTACAGGTTGCAAAAATGAAAATGAAACATAGGATAAAGCTAAATACAGCTCGAACTCGGGAAGCCCCGAATTAGAATAAACTTCATGTATTTTTTTATAATATACAAGTAAACAGGACAGAGTTCAAATCCTCCATCTCGTTCTGTTACCTGAGGATCCTGAAGCATGAGCAGGTATTCGTCAAAATCACCTTCGATGAACTAAACGAACACAAAACAGATCAGATACACACTCTCGCTCACACACACACCTCAATTAAAAAGTGTATAACATGAATGAGAACGGTTCCGGCTCACACACCGACTCGTACTGGTCCCGGTTTCGTCGGAGGTATTTCACACACTCGGCCCGGACCCTGGTGTGCAAACTCTGACAGTGCAGCACCTGAGAAACGACACGCAGGTAAAGGAGATGTAAAAGTGTACACACACAGCAACTTAACACAGCTTTTCCTTTTGTTGCGTCACATGTACTGTGTGAAAGGATCCGGTCCTGTGGGTTTGTGTTAAGGTTTAAAATGTTAGTCTTCGTACAGGATTCCCATGAATACCACATTTCTTGTGTAAATGCTTGGAAGGATTTGTAAATCATTTCTTTCGCATCCAGCTTGATGTAAACTAGGCCCGATGTTAATGACTGTGTTTGATTTTTTTTTTGTTTGGCATCTCGGAGAACCCTGTTTAACCCTGAACACAATGCCGCTGCCCTTTCGGTTAACCCTTTATTTCCAGGAAATGCCCTACATCCTGATTTCAGAAGCCTGATATTTATAATGACTTAATTTAAAATGGTTTGCTGAACAGTTTACTTTCTAACAAGTTATTATAACGTACAGCCGATCCTTTACCTACAAAAAAACAATCCAAACGTAACCACTCAAACCACCCACACCTCTTCCTGAAACCAGTTAACTAACCTTTTTAATCCTTAACTTTACTCTCTACTCAGTTCACACAACATACCACAGAACAGCTAAGCTAGTTAGCTACCGACTTCGAGCTCTATTAGCCAGAATATTAATCTCTATATATTTGTATCTTATTTTAAAGTAATTTTTTTTAATAGTAACGCGACATGCAGTTATGGGTTGGCTTTATAGCTATATATAAGCTAGGCTAGGCTAGGCTAAGCTAGGCTACGATAACTGTCAACATTAGGTCCTGGGTTGCTATAAGCAACTTGCTAACGCCACTAGTAGCGCTAAGCTAATTTGCCAGTCATGTTACATGATAATGTTTGAGGACATAAAAACACAACAAAAAAAGTCATTCGAACATACGTGAAAGCGAATAAAACAAAATATAAAAATTAAGCATTTACGTGGTAACAAAAAAAAAATCTGAAACAATTATAACGCCTATGTTTTCTAGCTAGCTAGCTAGCTAGCTACAGTTGCTAACCCATTAAGCTAGCTGTTAAGCGTCTTAATTATAAAATCGAACCTCATCTGAAACTAGCAAAGTATTATCGTTTATTATTGGTTGCTTTTGCACACATGCTCAGAGATGATACTGTTTTACAGTCGGTGTGAGTAGAATATGAGAAGCACAGGTGTATGTATTAACCAGTTTTTGTGCTTTTGCTGGAGTTTGTGACCGGACTGACCTGCTCAGCCACGGCTCGGAATAAGCACGAGCCGTCCTTGGCTATCTTCTTGCGGTAGAATCCGTCCGCTTTCAGCTGCTCGTCCATGAGTTTCTCCACATTTTTCTCGTCGTTCTGCTGCATGTTTGCTCCTGCACGACTCTCCATGACGAGACAATAAAATAAAATGGATGTTTGCGCTGGAAATTCTTATATTTCTGAGCTACATATTGAACAGTGAGACAAATAAAGCCGGCGCGCGCACGCACACGCAAATAGGAGCTAGGAGTCACTTTCGTTTTCGGTGAAGCTCTGATGGAGAAAGGAAAGTTTCACGGATCAGCACGTGGAGAATGGAGGAACGCAAAAGCTACTGAGCAAGAAACCAGGCTGAAAGAACTGAATTATATTTGCCATGAGTCACTCTAAATACAATAAAAACCTAATTAGTGTTGATTCAAAACTGACAGCTGTGTTTGATTCACTAGTTTTAAGGATTCGATTCATTTCAATGAATCGACTCTTCTTCAGAGCGACGCCCACAAATACCGTGCCTTTGTCTAAAGCACTCGCACAATCCCACAATGCATTGCAATACACTATTTGGCCAAAAGTATGTGCATCCCTGACCATCACACCCATATGTGGTTCTTCCCCAAACTGTTGCAACGAAATTAGAAGAACACACTTGTATATAATGTCTTTGTATGCCGTAGCGGTACAGTTTCCCTTCACTGGAACCAAGAGGCCCAAACACTGTTCCAGCATGTGCACAAAGCAGCTCCATGAGGACATGGTGTTCAGGTTAAGGTTGGAGTGGAAGAACTGGATCGTCCTGCACAGAGCCCTGACCTCAACCCCACTGAACACCTTTGGGATGAACTGGAACTGGAGCCTCCTCGACATCCCAACATCAGCGCCTGACCTCACTAATGCTCCTGTAGCTGCATGAACACAAATCCCCACAGCCGCGCTCCGACAGCTAGTGGGAAACCGAACAGAAGGGTGGAGCGCGTTATAACCGCACAGGGGGATAAATCTGGACTGGGATGCTCAACAAGGACATATGAGTGTGATGAGCTTATTGATATGCTCTGAAATGGACCAGCATCTCATCCAGGGTCTACTCCCGCCTCACAATCCGTGTTACTGGGATAAGCCTTGGATTCACCCTGACCAGGATTAAGCAACTTCTAAAGCTGAATGATTGAATGAACAGTTTGGTTATATGTGCATACTGTACTGTTGGTTGCTTGGTTGTTAATTTTATTAATTGATTAATGAAACATTGCAATGGAAATGAAACGCATAAAGATGTAATATGTTCATGTTATTCTTAAGGACTTTGGAGAATACTTTCAAGGTAAAATGTTCTGGTAAAGATGATCAGCAAGTCTGATAAGCTAGTTTTGTATCGCCTTTCAGCGGGGTTTGTAACGGGATGAAAAAGTGTCCTGTAGGAACCTGTGGGCCATTTCAGTGCTACAACGCACCCAAGCACATTAACATTTAACACAGGCATTAAAAAAAGACCATAGTAATGTAAAGTAAAGGTGCATGTAATGTTGCCCTCATGGTAATTAAGGGATTTGATGGACTTCTGTGATATTTGCATCTGTAATTATCCTGTACATCAGGCTTTCAGTAAAGCACTGATATGAAGAATATGTCAAGATTCAAGAGATTTATTTGCCATTTGTACACTTACACACAGTAGGGGTACATGGGAATTTTTGTGCACAGGCTCTCACGTCAGCAAAAGAATATGATAAGCACAGGACAAGACAGACAACATAAATAAAGAGACACATAAACAAAGTGTCCTAAAATCCCTGCTACAGAGTGTAGAGAGTGCAGTAGTGTGCTTTCTGTAAAGTGACCTTAGGTGCATACCATAAAACACTGCATTGTAAGTGACCGTAACGAAAAGGTGGCACATTTAAGGTGAGGTAGACGTGTGTGTAATCTGGGCGAATAGCGCTTTTCTCCAAGTGTGATGTCTGGCAGTGTGCAACATGGTGGAGTCAAGCTAATTTTTAATTTAAACTGTTTTCTGTTTTAAATTGTCTTTGTGTGTCACAGTTATGTTGAGGACTGGCAAATATTAAAACATCAACAACTGATGATGATGATGAGTGAACCGAACCACATCCTGAATGTGAACCGAACCAGACCAGTAGATTGGATCATAACACGCCATGAGGACATTAAAGTGTTCCTCCAGCTGTCAGATTACGGCTTCCTCATAATGTAGTGATCAAACGTAGACTGTTAATGTGGGAAAACTGTAAAGCCAAATATTTAACTCAGTAAATCCGAATGGTCCGATGGCAGTTTATCTACAGACGGAAGTCTGACAGGATTAGTGCAGAACTCATCACTGTGGTGGATTAAATATCATCACATTTCTCAGCTTGCTCCTGATCTGGATGGAGAAATTTAAATGCTGATAAAAGCTTTTTGGTTTAAAATCCTCTTTTCTCCCCCTCATCAGAGTGCCTGAACATGTGAACTGGTTTGGTGCGAACTGTTCTGGGTGCGCGTCCCCGTGAGCGTTTGTTGGTGCGCGTCACCGGGACGCTGTTACACGCCCACCGAGCGCGAGCGTCTGTCAGTGCGCGACAGGAAGCGACAGAACGCAACACAAATAAATAAACAAACTAGAGAGCGCGCGCTCGGTAAACTCTGCAGTAGCAGCAGCGCAGCTTTTGAACCCGAGCTCGTGTTTGAGGTCGCGAGCGCAGCGCTGTAACTCGGCCATGGCCGCGCTCATGTCGGCCGCTTTCGGGAGGTACTCTCACGCCGTGGTGCGCGCCATGCCCGCGTCTTTCGCCCAGGGAGCGCTCCGGAGCGGCGCGGGGCAGGTGGACGCAGCGCGCGCGCAGAAGGAGCACGACTACTACGTCGACGTGCTGAAGAACCGGATGGGTTTGGAGGTGCTCGAGCTTCCCTCCGACGACTCTCTGCCGGACTGCGTGTTCGTGGAGGACGCGGCGGTGGTGTGCGGAGACACCGCCCTGATCACCAGACCCGGAGCCGAGAACCGCCGCGGAGAGGTACGGTGCACGGTGCGCGCGCCGCGAGGCTTCCGGCTTCCGCACCTTCTATCCGCTTTTGTTCCGTAAAGGTAGCGAGTGCACGCGCGTGAGGCACTTAGTGTGAGTTTCTCCGCCTCCTCTCTCTCTCTCTCTCTCTCTCTCTCTCTCCCTCTCTCTCTCTCTCTCCCTCTCTCCCTCTCTCTCTCTCCCTCTCTCCCTCTCTCTCTCTCTCTCGCTCTCCCTCTCTCCACCTCTTCGTTTTCCTTTGTCTTTCTCCTTCTGTCCTCTTCACTCCCTCTGTTAACGCCCTTCACACTCACATCTCAGATGACTGTTCTCAAGACAAAGAAGAGTCTAGGAGCAACAGCTGGTGTGGACTTGATGCTGATGCTGATGATGATGATGATGTGCACTCCTGTTAGGATGATGGTGAAGTGTGCGCCGCTCTCCTCTCTGCAGGTGCACATCAGTGTGGCGTTAGAGGAGTTCTGCTCCTGGAGCTCTCCAGCATTCAGCATTTTAGTATTTTTAAATGAAAATCAGTGTCTCAATTGCAAACGAAAAACCCCCCGAGTAATATGGACACATGAATTGAAAAAAAAACCCCGATGAATATCTAATCATAAAAATGTTTACGTACCTGCACGAGGTGTTTTTCGGACGATTCGAGAAAGAAACTTTGCACAAAATGTAAGTTGCATGACATGACACGGAGGGCGGATGTACGCAACTGACATCAACATGTCATGTCTTGGAGGTCCTTCAGCATGTTTAATTGGACCCTATTGCGACCCAGGTCACACTTAACACCATTGATTGATAATTGATGATTATATTGAAGGGGGTGTGGCATGAGGAATCTCAAACACATACGGTTGTCGTCAGTCAGTCAGGCACTTCAACATGCTGCCGCTTTGACTTCCTGATTCACAAGGACGTACTTCACCGTACGGAATCGGATCACGGCTCTGAAGACTTTCCATGGGGTATTTGGATGAGAATAATTTTACATACAATTATTCAATCCATCTTCGACACTTTGTTCGTATATGGACATCTCCTGCATTCCCAATCCCCTGGGAGAGATTAATTAGATTTAAAAGTCTCCCACTAGGTCACAAAATAAGAGCACCACCAAGAACATTTAGTGAAAACAACCATTTTAATTCATTAGCATTAAGAAAATAAAGAGAGCGAACCAAAACACACTGAATAGATAAAGCTAAATATTCGATTTTGACAAAAGAAATATTGGGCGTAAATGGAGGACGGGCCGTTCAGTCTGCACGGAGCCGTAAGCCATAAACAAACATCTCAGCTGTGGGAGATTTAGTGCTTGCTTATTATTATCAGCATTATATATTATTAAATATTTTTATTGGCATAGAAGCATAGTCAAATTAACCTCCACTTTTGCCTTTTAGCCTTTACCCTGATCCATGGAGCCTTGTGGGCGTCACTATATGCAAATGAGCTGCGTCGGGAACGCGCTTCGCACGTTACAAGTGATCAACACGCGCATGCATGTACGAGGGAAATCTGCATTTCCAAAACGTTTCTCATCTGGTGGAAGATTTGAGTTCGGTTTGGCTCACGCAAACATTTCCACACACCTTTACTAAAAAAAACTGATAAGAGTCCAAATGTGGGGAAAAATAACATGCTTCGGAGTTCTCAACAGCTGCCATATAGGGAAGTTTTCATATAATACAGAACGTTCCGGCCCAGTTGTAAATAAAAGTAAAAAGCGGTCAGACCGGAACAGCAATGCGTCATGTAGAGAAGTGAGACGCATCAGGAGGAGTTTTATAATCACATGTCCTGTAGAGATGGCAGTTACATTGTCACTATTTTAGCCTTTCAGGAGTTGGAGAAAGATTTCAGTGTCGTGCTTGCAGTGTGGTCTGTGAGTGAAACCTTGACCTTTGGACTTGGACTTGTGTTTTCTTTGGTTAGTGATGAACAGCCTGATTAGCATTTTAGCTTGAGTTTAGTGCAGCCTCTGCATTTCTATCAAAACCCCAGAGCTAGTTTATTCTAACGACGAAGCCGTGTCTTTCTGAGCTGTTGCTCATGCAGTGCTTCCTGTACCGACTATCAGAATCCTTCGACTGATTAACGTTAATGTAACTGATATCAGAGCGCTAAAGTGCTCCTCATGCCTTCCATTTGCTTTCTTATGAAGGGCCGGAAACTGAATGGGGAAGGAGTTACTTTCTAATACTCAACCATTAGTGATCAGTTTAATACTCACAAATAAGACAATCATTTGGAGTGCAAATGATTTATGTCGGCTCTCCAGAGCTCATTCTTTTTTCCCCTCACATGTTGTTTTGCTAAACTGTGTGCGTGTTTTTGTTAAAATTGAAAAAAGATCGCTTGCAGTTGCAAAAACCGCTCGTGCGCTCGTGTTTGAGCCCTGCCTACACTGGTTCCTTTTCAATATGCACAAAAATGATTTTGATCGATTTCAGATTGGATTTTTGTTTTAAATATTTTTTGACAGGTGTCCGTATTCCAGATCTATGTGCTATAGAGACATTTTTCTTGCTTTTATCTTAACCACGTCCAGCAGAGATAAATAATAAAGGTCTCTGGTCAGGTCTGACTGTCTGTCGTCACCGTTTAGGACCTTGCAGTTCTTGTTGTTGCGGTTGCTCCGTGACGTCTGTTGGTAAGCCCTTTTGTGTGTTGTCAATGTTTACTGGATCTGTTTTTGTGTCTTGGAGGAAATTGCACAGAAAAGTAGCGTCAGCTCTTGTTTTTCTGACAGGAAGCATTAGGGTTCCTCCGGCTTTTGTGGAACAGAGGTGAGGAAAACATTCCTCTGTCACTATTCACTGGACTTGAGGAGACGTTCTGGTATTTCACGATCAGTTGCTGACTTTAATCATCCAAAGAAATTATTTCCGGTGTAGAACCGCATCAACAGAGACCGGATAGTGAGAAGAAACCTGTTCAAATCCTAATGAAACCATGTTACGTGACCGTGTTGAATATCCTGACTTATCTCAGAGCGCTGATCCTGAATCCCGAATTCTGGACTTTGATTGGTCAGGTGTTGATTAATTCTCTATAACAGCAGCTCAGACAGTAGTGCAGGTTTATATGAATGCAGCCACTCTAATACATTATTGTTTTTATAGTAACAGCGATGTGTACAGCAGACGATTCACAGAAATGGATTAAAAACTGCACGTAGTTGTTATGATGAAGGAGATTTTATTAACACTTACGGAAGGAATCTGTCATTCGTTATCTTACTGTAACAGCACAGCACTGAGTGTTTTATTACTGAGTCATGTCTAGAACTGAATAAAAATAGTCTGTTAGCGTGCAACTTTGAAGAAGTAAGAAGGCACTAAATCCCACCGCATTATGTGAATCACTAAAACACACAGTCTGGAACTTTTTCCAAAGCGAAGTCATCCCCCTGGATTTTACCCTCACTGGCTCTGGTATTAAGGTATTTTCCTAATTACCGAGTTGTGATACAACAAATCTGGCAACATTGTTGGACTGGGAAGCTGAAATTCTTCCACTGGTTTCTTCCGTGAACGCTATGTTCCTGACCTGTGACGTGGATTTGTATTGTAGCGTCATGGAGAAACTCTCAGGTTTGGATTTGTGAAATGGAATTCTCCATCCGTTGACCAAGCAGTGGAAGAAGAATCGACTGCGTCGCGCACGTAGATCTGCATTCCTCTGCCTGGTGCGTGGTGTCTGAGCGGATCTCCGGTGACACTTCAGGAGCAGATTCAGGAAGCGTGTGTGTACATTACCTCCAAATGCCTCTACAGGAACGTCTCGCTCAGCAGCTCTTTAACTCAACACACACACACTGAGCTAACTCTAGGCCTGGAGCCAGCTTCTTGAATTAGCTCTTTTTTTATGTCACATGTCCTACACCGGAATCTTGACTTTCCCCAAGTTAGGTTTCTGGTATTGGAATAGCTGACATTATGGATGTCGAGTCAAGACTGGATGATTCTGAAACAGGTTTTGAAGTTGCAGTGTGTGGACAATAGTCTGCTAGCTTCCTGCCCTTCTGGCACGCGTGTGTTAAAGTGAGAGTGTATTTATCCAGTCGTTCCCGCTGCCTGTGCCACATTCCTGCTCTCGAACCCGCCTCACGTTGTACCAGGGCTGCCAGACTAAACAAACCTGTGTGATGTGCAGAAACAAGTGGTTGTGACCTCACTATTGGACTGTTTAAAAGGACGGATAGCTGGGTAACAAATTAACGGAAAAAACAGCAAGAATATGTTGGTAAGGTGTTGGGCCGTCAGATTCTGCTTGTCTCTGAATCATTCTTGCAAGTTTTTCCTTCAGTTGTAGTTGATGATGGTAACACGTCGCTCCAAAAGGTTTTCATTCTCCTCAAACCATTCAGTGAATATTTGTGCTCTGTGGAAGGGGGCGGAGTCATCCTGGCAAAGACCATGCCCATCTGGATAGCAACATTTCATCATAAAGTAAAGGTTGCACAAACACAGACATGAATAGGAGGAATTTTTCACACAGCATCTAGTTGAGAATGGTTATTTGCTTTACACAAATGCACTTTTATTTATCAATTCATCCCCCATTACTGTTTAATGTGGCCAGGACTGTTGGTACTGTTAACACAGCTGCACCTCTCACACACACACACACACACACACACACACACACACACACACACACACACAGGGTGAAGTCCAAACTAGCACACCTTGTCCAAAGAATACTCCATCATGCGTCATTATAGTGGCTTCTTACTGATGATCAACACTGTATGTGTGTTTGTCTCTTCCTTATGTGTGTGTGTGTCTGTATGTGTGTGTGTTTATCTCTGTATGTGTGTGTTTGTCTGTGTGTGTTTGTCTCTGTATGTGTGTGCTTGTATGTGTGTTTGTCTCTGTATTTGTTTCTGTGTGTGTGTGTGTGTGTTTGTCTCTGTATGTGTTTCTGTGTGTGTGTGTGTCTGTGTGTTTGTCTCTCTGTGAGTTTATCTATGTGTGTGTCTCTCTGTGTGTTTGTGTGTCTATGTGTGTTTGTCTGTGTGTGTGTGTGCTTGTGTGTTTGTCTCTCTGTGTGTTTGTCTCTCTGTGTGTTTGTCTCTCTGTGTGTTTGTCTCTCTGTGTGTGTTTGTCTGTGTTTGTGTGTGCTTGTGTGTTTGTCTCTCTGTGTGTTTGTGTGTGTGTTTGTCTCTGTGTGTCTGTATGTGCGTGTGTGTTTGTCTCTCTGTGTGTGTCTCTGTATGTATGTGTGTTTGTGTGTATGTGCATGTGTGTGTGTGTGTGTTTGTCTCTGTGTGTCTGTATGTGCGTGTGTGTCTGTGTTTGTGTGTGTGTGTGTGAGTGTGTGTGTGTGTAGGTGTCTCACCCGTATGAAGTGTGTGATGTTCTCAGCCACGGTCCGTGTTTTCTTCACCACCTGGGGGTAGTTGATGCTGGCAGCTCCTCGGTTCCAGTCCACTACGATGGCGTTGACATCTTTGCTTCTCAGGATGGACTCTACCAATTTGTTCATCCAGAGGGGGGGAGAACCGGTGGGCCGGTAGCCGTGGATGAGGAAGGTGCAGGGGCGAGAGGGGATAAAAGTGGGCATGGCTAACGGGTTATCATGGGACAACAGCTTCCCACAGGTGATGTTTTCACGTGTGTAGAGAATCAAACGAACCTCCAGAGATGTACCGAGGATAGAGTGTTTCAAATCCAGATCAGTGATCTGCTCACACTCCTCACCTACACACACACACACACACACACACACACACACAAATGATTGGATGGGGAAATCCTTCATTCATTTTTTGGTCCCTTTAGTTCTTTCTTTCATCCCTCCATCCTTTTACATTCTCTTTTTCTTTGTCTTCCTTTCCTTTGTTCTTTTTAATATTCTATCCCTCCTTCCTGCCATCACCCTTTACTGCTTTCTTTCTTTCTGTTCTTGTTTTCATGTTTTATTACTGTAACTCATATAAACATTTTACCACACCATCACTCAGCACTTGTTTCATGTTACCGCATTGTGTGTGTGTGTGTGTGTGTGTGTGTGTTGGGTGTGTTGGGGGATTTTTATGTGTAATTTCATTACAGTTACAGTAAAGCAGCTGAGAAATGAAAAACACCCACCCACACACCCAGAAACACATCCAGAAACACACACACATGTGGTTTTGTACTGTGGTGTGGCATGGTGTAATACTAAAGGTTATTTAACTTATCCACAAACATTCTTGGTCACAGTGGGTTATGGTGTGTGTGTGTGTGTGTGTGTGTGTGTGTGTGTGTGGTTAGAGGTCATATGAGGAACAGAGCAGAGAGGTTTAGATCATACTCTGTATGAACATGAGATAGGAATCAGTGTGTTATTATTGGCTTAAACGTTCACCGCAGTGACACAGCTGGAAAACCCCAAACGATTCCCAAAGAATGTGATTCACTTCAGTTCCAATGGATTTTATTTACATGGAACTTTTAAGTACAGACGGTGTGTCACAGGTAGATAGAAGAATCTGCACATCTCGGCAGGATTTCAGCAGGTGTAGCTATTAAAGAGGTGAAGATCAAAAGTAAGAGAACGCACCAGCAACTTTACTAACAAACTAAGGTTTTGGTTTGCTAATAAAACCAAGTATGATGATGATGATGATGTTACTCTGATGAAGGTCTGATTGGTTTCGGTCGAACGCACTCAGATTGTTAATAAAAGTGTGAGTGTAATATGAAAAGAAAGCAGTGTAGTGCTATTGTCTTGTTCTTGTGAACTACAGACAGTGTCAGAAACAGTTTTACAGAAATGTGGATGTAGATTTAATTTTAGATTCCCAGTGAACGAGCCAGAGGCGACGGCAGTGAGGGAAAACCCCTGAGACGACATGAGGAAGAAACCTCGAGAGGAACCAGACTCCAGACAAAAGGGGAACCCGTCCTGATCTGGGTGAGGATCATAAAGCACTACTCTTCTGTAGCTGTATACTGTAAAGTCATACAGCACCGAGTGTGTGCAGAGGAGAGGCATGTGAGGCATTGAGGCAGTGAGGCAGTGAGGCAAAAGCCTGCGAATGTTAACAAAAATTTATAAATGCACAAAAACCACAGACAGCCTCCAAGTCAGTGACACTTGGTAGGCGATATACTTCACGTCCCGTAAGGCCTCTCCCACGAGCCTGTAGGAGGAGGAGCTCAGACGTGTGAGTCACGCCACTGTTAAAAAGATCTACACCACATCACGGTCTTTAAGCTTTAAATACACCGCATCTCAGTGAAGTTATCCCCTGAAAGTAGATGAGATTTGGGTGTAAGCTGTTGTGAGTCAGGACAGTCTGTATGTTTAACTGTCCTCAGCAGCAGCGAGAGATTCTCCCTCTCGCCCCACACCAAGGACACGAGAAGGATGAGAGGTGCTGAGAGAGCTGACCGACTTCCACGATTCTTTAACCTGCAAATGTGTCTGCAACTGCTACAGTAATTAAACATATAGATGAATGCATTAACATATCAGCTAAACAAACTTTACAATGTAGTGTTTGGAGTAGTTTCTGTCAGAGTCCATGCAGTGTTCCTCTAATTCCCAGAGCAATCAGGCACTCGGTATTACTTTTGCTTTATTAAGGAACACCACATTCTGCTTTTAAACTCTTTTTAGTTAAATGTAATGTTAGCGAACGTCTGAGAGACTCGAGTCTTCAGGACAGAGGAGTACCACACAAGGTCCACTGGTTCTGTATGACCTGAGCCGAGAGCTGAGGAAGTGACCTCGTCCGTGACTTCATTTCTCCCGTTAAACCCTGACACGCTAAGCTCATGTCATGTCCTGGAGTTGAGGCAGGAATATCGAGCGTAAATGGAAAACAGTCTGAGGATATCTTACAGGATTTTAACAAACAGTCAGGGAAAATGATTGTGCTGACAGTCTTAGCTTGTCACAGTCCATTAGCCTGTCTAAGAGAATGAAAAACAGATATTAATCTATCGGGTGCAAACTTTTACCTACTGAACTATAAATCCCTCCGTGTGTGTTCTGGTACTGCACGTCCAATCTGTGTTTAAACCCATGTTAATGGCGGGTCTGTGCATTTCAGTGTTAACTGCAGTCTGTGTGGTTGATGATGATGATGATGATGAATGTTCTGATCTTCACTACAGTTTTTATAAAGTCCATAAATTATTCTTTCCTCAACCCACAGCCCTCATTGTACAACACATCCTACAGGAAGCCCGAGTCTGACTCATCCTCCGCCTCTTCTTCTAAAGAAAATCACTGTAAGGGGTCGAACAGGTTTTTTAAAAATCATTAATCAGAACACAACTGTGTGGGTGGGGAGAAGAAAACAACAAAGACGAGGGAGTGCAGGAAAGAAAAGAAGTTTTAGTGTTAAGTATTTAGATTTTAAGTGTTAGTGCCTTTGAGACTTTACATGTCAAATCAGACAAATCTTCTGATATTACACTGCTGTACTGCAACTAGCGAGAACATCACAACTCTGGAGAACTTTCAGTCTATTAAAGCTTAGAAATGTTTGAGATGTTTGCTGGTACGTCGTGTTACAGTCTGATCAGAGAATCATCTCCTCTTACCTACCACTAAGCTACTGTCCTGATTTTACTGGTACAATCGGATGCAAACAGAGCTCCATGGTAACACTGTTGTCATGGTTACAGTGCGAGTGAATCTCTGTGAACGCAGCATAATGGATTTGTGAACAATAAGCTGAGGAAAATTATGGACTCGTGTTTGATCACTGCTGAAATATGAACTCATCTTTGAGGTGGAAATTGTGTGTGTGTGTGTGTGTGTGTGTGTGTGTGTGTGTGTGTGTGTGTGTGTGCAGGTTCAGCTTTACCTCTACATATGCTGAATGGCATCACTATCATAGCCATGAGTAAGCAGTGATTAATCCTGAACATCTGAAAGAACAGAGAGACACACAGAGAGAAAATCCATCATTTCTATTATCTGACAGTTTATATTCAGTGAACGGCTCAGGGACGTTTACAGCTGAAGCAGAACCTCGTGCGATTTCAGGATTTAATCAGCTGCTTTAATAATCTCATCACGTTTAGATGTTGTTCTGAGAAAGTGAAGATGATTTCTATCGTTCAAAAGTAAAAGCTTTTCATTTGTTTGATAGCAACATTAGCATTAGCTTTTCCTGCGCCCATAATAAATAATCCATAATATCCTGACTTTTACCCTACATGCAGTGGATTAGTCGAGTTTGCTTCTTTAGTTTTAGTGTTTTTTAAACAAAGGTGTTTTATTGGGTTTTATTTGATGTACAGTATGTTTCCACAATTAAGCTAAAGCTAGAACTTTATTATCATTCACATCACTTTCGGCTAAAATATCACAAAATATTATAAAATTTCAAAGTAATGTAGTCTTATGATTAGATGAATGATTAGATGAATGATTAGATGAATGATTAGACTACACTACATCGAAAACGTTTGAGGTTCTTAAATACATGCAAACTAAAAAATAATCACTTAAAACAGTTTATTGTAGATTTTGAAAAAATATATAATTTTTAATTTCTGCCATTATGCTCTCGTGTCCTGCGGGAGACCTGGGAATAGGACGACTTTATTTTCTCGCCTGTCGCCATGGTGACTCGTATTATTTGAGATCCTCCGATGATGGCTTTTTATATCATCTCACGCTTAACTGAGACTGAAGGTACTCCGAGAGGACTGGACTAACTCAGATCAGCAGCTCTGAGACCGAAAGCACGGAGTTTCCCGTCTCAGCGTTCAGGGTCAGGCTCAGAGTTTGTTAAACCTGCTTCCTGGAATATCACCCTGGAGTAAAGCGGACATTCTGGACATTTAAAGATCAGCAGAAGTTCTAAAAATACAGTGTGTTGAATGAAGCTCGACATGAAGCAATCATCTCTGTAATGTTTAAAGACGATGTTTTTAAATGTAAAGCTTCGTGTGTTAAAAAAAAACACATAGTTTAATGTTGGAAAACAATTTCCCTCTTTTAGTCCTGAAAATAAAGAGTTAAACACTACAGATACAGAGAGAGTTTATGATTAAGTTTCATTTATAATTAACCAGGAATAACAAACTCACACACACATGCGCACACACACACGCGCACACACACACACACACACACTCAGTGGCCACTCTGACGCACCTGTACCACTCCAATCAGCCAATCACATTCATCACAATGTATAAACTCACTGAGGCTCTGTTCACACCTGGCATTAACACCTGGCCTGAGTGATCGGATCGTAAGTGATCAGAGCTAAGTGCAGGTCTCGAAGTCAAGAGAAGCAGCTGCTTTATAAACTCGTCATCTCATCTCACATTCATTTACAAGTGTCGTTAGCGACCAGAAGATTAAAATGTCTGAAACAGTCTGTACAGGTGCCTGAGATTCACATTTCCGAGTGAAAACGCTAGCGGCAGAAGGCTCGCGTAATAAAGGTGTATAACAGCCTCTCTCCAGAGGAAATGGTGTCTGAAATCCCATCATAAGTGCTGACTGGAGACGCGTTCATAATACCATGTGAGAATGGCTACACGTCTCCAACGGTTCTCGTGCTTTTCACACACAGCAGTGTGTAGCGTTTACACAGAGTGCTGCTAAAGACAAGAAACATCCAGAGAGCTGCAGCTCTGCGAGAGGAAACACCTTGTTGATCAGCAGACTGGATCCAACTGACAGGAAGCTTACAGTAACTCAAATATTCACTCTTTTCCACAGCGGTGAGCACGAAAGCATCTCAGACTCGCAGCACATCAAACACATCCTGAGGAACAACAGCAGAGGAGCACATCAGGCTCCTGACACCGAGAACAGGCCTCCACCCCACCTGCTCATACACTCCACACTCACACACGTGTGTACATATACATCTGTGTAAACATGTGCCAAGTGTATATGTATATATGATAATACACACACACACACACACACACACACATACACACACACACACATACATACACACACACACACACACGCACACGCACACATACACACAAACACACATACACACACACACATACACACGCACACGCACACACACACGCACACGCATACACACACACACACACACACACACGCACACGCACACGCATACACATACACATACACATACACATACACACACACACACACACACACACACACACACACACACACACACACACAC
>JAQQZU010000011.1:22522613-22533747 GCA_030068025.1 Parauchenoglanis punctatus
ACACACACACACACACACACACACACACACGTAGCTTCTTCTGGATTCTCCTCCAATTTCTTTCTTCTTATTGTCACTAATTTTTAATAATAACTAACTTTTACAGTTAAACTTATATACATGTGACCAATCAGAGACCAGAATTTCTTCATGTAACTATTTTCATTGTTTTTGGTAAAATTAAGCACTTTGGACATTTTTATTTGTTTGCATTTAATTGTTTGCGCTTTTGCTGATTTCAGCAAATGATTTTAGTTACTCACCCACATAAGTTAGTCACTGTTAGCAATTAGCAAGTGCTAGCTATTTGACAACATAGTTATGATAGCAATGACATTAAATTTAATGACATTAAACATTTCATTAAATGTTTCTGTGTAACTTGTTACCATAGTGACCACAATGATTTTAACAAAATGAAGCATATTTTTACTAAATTATACACATTATTAAAAACATGGCCATTATGTATGGCTGACGTTTGACCAATCAGTGACATGCTTCGCCCCTAAAAGCTCCTGACACTGGAACAGGAAGTGAAATCATCTCAGGTTCCTCAGGTGGTGTTAGTGATTTAGTGATGATCTCACCATACAGCGTGATGTGAGAGATGCAGCGCTGCACTTCAGGAGGAACACACCCCCTGACCCCCGCAGGAAGCGTGTACAGGGAGTGAGGGCGTGACTTCCTGTCACTGGAGGCGGCGCTGGAGAGCAGAGTGTAAAATTTGCTGCAGCTCTCCTCGTGCTCGAACTGAAGATACACCACCCTGATGGGAGGAGACCATGAATATGCAAATTAAATACAAGATATGCACATTAGAAACACACTTGTATTAGAACAACACTCACTTCTCTGCTGCAGTCACCTCCACGGTGTTCTCCACCAAACACACCTCTGTACAAACAAGACACACCACCACATTAACACAACCGACAACAACTCATTAACACACACTACCACACTAACGCAACAGACCACATCACATTAAGACTAAGTTAAACATTAAACATTGTGTGTGTCTGTATACTCACTGCAGTGTGTGTGTTGGTTAAGGATGATAGCAGTCCGGGGTGTGTGTGTGTGGGAGGGATAGATTAAGATTTCTCCCGGTCGGATCATCGCCCAAACCTCAGCATGCTGAAGTCCACTTCCCTCTCTCAGAGACAACCGGGACACGCCCATCACCCCGTCAAGCTCCTCCTCCAACAGGGGGCTGGGCATCACCACCTGAACACGGGGCTCATCAGTAACCAGCAGTGTGTGTGTGTGTGTGTGTGTGTGCGTGTGTGTGTTACCTTGATAATGTGCAACATGTGATTGAGCAGCAGGTCTTGTTTGTCCGCAGTACAGACGATATTGTCTGTCAGTGTTAGAACCTCAAACTCATGGGTTTGACTGGACACACACACACACACACACACACACACACACACAATAAGAACATCTGACTGGCACGGAATGTGTGCTCTGTAGCATTTGGGATGAAGCCCTACTCCAACTTCTCCAAGTCATTTGTCATTTTACTCTGATACAGAATTCCAACCAAAGTGAGTGTAAAGAGTTAGTAAATCACACACACACACACACTCGCACACACACACTGTTCTCACCCGGTGGACTGATTAAACACAGAGATGACCTCTCTCAGGTCCAGAACATCACATGCAGCAGACTCGGTCTCCTGGGAGAAGAGGAAGCGCTCATCATCCAGCCTGCCGTGGAGCTCCTCTAATCCTACACACACACACACACACACACAAACAAACACACGCACACATAGTGTTGTAATAATAAAACGTTCAATCTTTTAGTATGTAATGAACAATGTGTGTGTGTGTGTGTGTGTCTGTGTGTGTGTGTGTGTTACTTGTCTGCTGTCTCGTCTGTCTCTGCTGGTCGAAGTCGGGGATTTCTGTAAAACACACAGGCAGTGAGCTTCTGTTCTACTCTTCATTGTTTTTTAAATAATGAAAGTGTTAGCACCGCGACCCTGACGGATAAAGCGGTATATATAATGGATGGATGGAATGGATGGATGGAAGTGTTAGCATTAGCGTTAACATTATCAGTAGAAGGTTGTGCGTTTAAATCCCAGCGTGTCTGTGTTTACGAGTCTCACCTACAAACTCGTTGTGTCGGAGCAGCTCGGTCTGTAGAGCCTGGCCAGCGTTTTCTGCCAGCGTGATGGCTGATGGAGAATCACCCAGAACTTTTGCTCCTGAGCACAGCAGTGAGAGCGTCTCCTCCACGTCAGCTCCACACACCACCTCACACAACCTCTACGGTGGGAAACACAACACACACAGGAAAGGGTGTGTCCACTGTCACTGACCAATGAGGAGTTTCACTTTTATAAAGCTGCAGCTTGTGATGCATAGCCCCCTCTGCTGCCTGCAGTATGAACTGCACTTTAAATAAGCACAGACCCGCCCAGTGGGCGGGGCTCAGATGCTGTTCTGACTGGGGGCGGAGTCTGCAGCTTTAATACCTGCAGTTTTAAGTAACGCATGCTTTACTTACAGTCCATTCAGTATCATCAGAACTCTAAAACAGAACCTGCTAGAACCGAGTCTGAGGTCCTGCATGTGTAAAGCGGTTTGAGAGACAGACCTGGTTCAGCAGCGTCTGGCTGCAGGAGAGAGGATGCACTTTGCGGTAAAGACCGCTGCAGTACTTGGCGTTGATGAAAGCGGTCCGTTGCTCCTGCTCGGCGTCGGGGAGGATCTGATCCACCGCAGGGACGCTGTGACCCCACACGTTATTGCCAGCTTTGTTCCCATAAAGCACAAACAGCTGTACAGAGAGAGGACACGTCATTATCAACACTGAGCTTCTCAAACACCAATCCAGCACTGAGATCAGGCGGAGAGGGAAAAGCCTTCCTTTACCTTCTCTAACTTCCTACCGTGTTGTATAACATAGTGTTAATTTCTGAGTTTGAGATGCTGTTAATTAATGCACATGATTCAGGAGGAGTGGCCTGTGTCTCTGTCACTGTCCAACTCTTATTATTCAACATTGTGTATTTACGGTTATTTATTATAGAATTATCCAACAATGCTGCTGAGTGCTGGATCCTGATTGGTCAGAAGGTGTTGATTAATATCCTATAACAGCAGCTCGGACTGTAGCGCAGCTGCAAATCACAGCTTCATATTAATGCGCGCATTCTGACATGTTATCGTTTCTATAGCAACAGCTTATTCACAGGGATGACTTTTCTTATTAACTTAAAAAAGAAACATTAAACCAATAATTCACTGATACAGATATTAAAATCTCTTGTACAGTAACACCACCTGAGTAATCTGAGGAACCTGGATGGACACTTCCTGTGTCAGGAGCTTTTAGGGGCAGAGCATGTCACTGATTGGCCTATACACGGCGGCCAGAACACACCACGGACTACAATCCTGGCCACCAGGACTACATGCCCCAGCACAACACTAAGCACTAATATGTTCTAATCACACACACCTGTTCCCAGTTACATTCAGTCTCTATAAACAGTCCTGAGCTGCTTAGCCAGCTGTAAAGTACCGCTCAGCGTGCTCTCAGCCGAACTTACCAAGCTGTGCTCGAAATTCTGGGTTTGCTCTGTTTTGCTCTGCTTTTTTTTTTAATTTACCCTGGGTTTACATGGAGCATAATGTTCCAATTATAATCTGTTTAAAAGCCCAAACTGAATGAAAATGCTTCATATAAACACCTCAGTCAGAAAAAAACTGATATAAACTGATTCAAAGAAAAATGTTAAAGGGTTTAACCTGATTACTTCCTGACTGTGTTCTTTCAGCACATGCCTGCCTTCTTGATGTAAATGCGCGGGGACGCACGTTTCTCAAAACGCATACATCACACAGCTGTTCCGATTAAATGTGCGCATGTAAACACCAGACCGTATTATATCACATCCCGTGTAAAAGGTTGAGCCGAAAACTTTAATAAGAATGATTTCAATCAGAATGACAAAAAAGTGTGCATGTAAACCCAGCAGGTGTTGTATAGATCCCCTGAACTCCTGCTTCGGATCTGTTTGCCAGAGTTTCGATAAAATCATGTGATGCTATGAATGAGAACAGGAACTAACCTGCTTCTCAACAATAAATGTAAGTATAAAGTAAGAAAGTATAATTGTTGGAAAATTGCTGTGGTGTAAGAGGAATAAAGCACTTGGGGACGCGCTGTTACAGGAAAATAATCAACTGCAGGGTGATAACAGTGACTGTGCTCCATCACACCACACCATCACTCAGTGTGTATCACCTGTACAGTAAAATTTTGTTTGCTAACACTTCTAAGTAAAGACACAAGGCAATATAACGATATAATATAACTTTATAGGAAAATAAACATGGCGATGTGCAGTGCATGGCGTACGCTAACAATAAGACACTGAACGTTTAAAACATATGAAGACATTTTTAAATATAAGTATATAAAGTGAAACTCTGTGAATCTGTATTATCAGGACTCTGAAATTGTGCTGATTCAGTTCAGTGTTGTGCTGTAAAATATCCAACATTAGCAGGGTTTATTATTTATATATTATTAAAGCACGCCTCTTTAACAGTGTGTGTATTTTACACTTCCTGTCTCTGCAGTATTCCGACCTGAATCAGAGGCTCGGTCCACACTTTACTGTCCAGTTTCAGACTCCGCACTTTGGACCTGTTGTCCCCCATCGTGCGATGAACTCCTGTAAAACAATACAGCGGCATAAAACAGCAGCAGGGAGGCAGAGATACAGGGTGTGAGCCTGATAGAGACACAGTGTGCATTATGCAGAAGCACAAGACAGTGAAGTGAGAAACAGGAATGCTGGGATAACCAGTGTACACACACAGCTCACCACAGTGACTAAAGTCAGTAACTGAAGCATGGATATATAATTTATAACAAACAGCAGCAGAGACACGGCACTTTATTTTAGCAGGTTTAAACAAACTCCATGTTTCCCCACCTGCGCAGGCCTCGCAGATGACCATCAGCAGGTTGATGGAGGCCCACTCCGGGTTTGGACTGCCGCAGTCGGCACACACTTTATTCCAGGGACTCGACCACAAGCGCTGCGCCACCTCACTGTAGGTCAGGGCACTGCGGATCACCGCGTTCAGATGATCCAGCCACGTCGCTAACTCTCGCGAAGAATCCGCTGAGAAACTGAAACACAGAGGAATGGACGAGAACGGAATGAATGGAATTTTTTAAAGTTTTTATGTTTTTTTCATAGATGCAACTGAGGAACGGGAAGTACAGACAGAACAGGAAGTGACTCACTTGAAAGTTTTATAAGGTGTGATAAGGCTAAAGATGTGGCGTCCAGTCTGTTTTACTGATGCCACATTCATGGGCACAAAGGTCATCCCGAGACCCAAATTAAAGTCCTGAAAAACATTCCCAAAATGAGTTCTGCCTCGGTAGAAAGACATCAATTAACACTCCGTTTAAAAAGTTAAGATGTGTGTGATGGATTTTAAATGCACTTTATAATAATACACTGCTTTCTACAGCGCTACATTGTAGGACGGCAAACGGCAGAGTATATAATAGGCACATGACCTTAATTTATAAATGTATATTGGCGCACCAATTCCTCTTTCCTCTCATGTCTCTACCTCTTTGCTGTTGTAAATCCACAGGTTGTGTCCGCAAACAGCAGCGTAAACTTTGCTACGTGGCTCCTTCATTGTCAGTGAGCTGTGATGACGAGGAGGTACAGGCGGTTCTCGTCCTCGGGAAGCGAGCAGTGACGTTACCCATCCCACCTTCATGTCTGTGCACAAAACATTCCCCAAAACTCATCAACATGCCACCCATGTTTATACCTGATTCACTCTGGGTGTTTTAACAAAACATTCTTCACTAAATGGAAATGACAGATGACCAAGAGAGATTGTTTCTCATTGACCTGTGGTCTGAGTTGCTAATGCTAATGCTTATGCTAACAAAACCTCTCTTTTAACAGCAACACATTCAACACCGATAATTCAACACCTGTATCATTCTCACCTTCACTGTGAGCCATGAACTCAAAGAACTTCTTGTGCAAGTAAACGAGGAAGCGTCCTCGGTCCTGCTGACGCACGTTGGTGATGCTCGACACGTGGAACACATACTCTGAAAACTTGTCCTGCACAAAAAGAATGTGATGACACGAAACGCTGAGACTGAGCCAAGAGGCACTGCATAAAATCTGATCACAAAACCAATAATTCGCTTTGTTTTAATTCAGTTACCAAACAGTAGAATGATTCAATTTTCTATTATCATTCTTCACTAATAGAGTAGCATAGAACTAAAGACCCTTTTTTCAGGAAGGATAATAAACATGACACTACCTCTGAAATGATGAAGAAAAAAATAAAATACAGTAAAGAAGGTATAAGGAATGAAGGAAGGAAAAGTGAAATGATGAAATAAAGAAAAAAGTAAACAAAGTGAAAGAAAGAAAGAGCAAAGGTGTGGTTATAGGATATAATGAGTGTGTGTTTAGAAGAAAACTGGTCATGTGTGTTTTTATCTGTAATAAACATCAATCACAGACAAAACTATTTTAGGACTTTCCTGTGCAGTGGTTTCCTGTAATCAGGGCCGATCTCCGCACAGGTTTAAAAAGTTTTATAAACTCACTGCGCGTTTCTTCCAGAGAGACATCACCTGACCGTCAAATGTGGTCCACAGCACATTGTGTCTTTAGGAATAAGAAATAAACAACACGTAGTATTAGACTGACCTGCAGTGGGAGGGGCCTGAGTGAGGGTGAGGGCGGGGCAATACACTCAAAGGGTCATATCACAATATAAACATTAACATAACAGTTCTGGCGTGATTATTCCCAGTTTGTATCAGGCTTTAATCTCTAATCCCGAGGCATTAGCTGAGTGATAGACATTCCAGGATCAACAGCCAATAATAAACCTGATCATGTGATGCTAGCCTTTCTGTTCACATTTTCACTTATTGCCCAGACCTAAGTGACGTGATCATAAGAACATCATGAAAGTGAAAATGTTAGTGTTAGCTACTTGCGGCCCTTCCAGACGTCCAGCCAGTTGGAGCGTGATACAGCGCTCGCTCTGTGGGAGCGCTCTTCAGCCCTTACAGCGTTCCCCACTGCTCCTGAAGATTTCCTCCGGCTCACGCGGATGGTAGCAGCGCTGGAGAAGCGTGAGGAACAAGGGCATTAATAATCTTCCAGGACCTAACTGACCCAAAGCCTGTAACCCATCCATTTTAAAAGCTCTCAGAGTAAAGCTCTCAGTGCTTCTGCTCCAGTAACCATAATGTTGTTTGCTTAATTCCCAAGCCTAAGAGATTCAGAGGAGGACCCAATGCCACTTCCCAGTCCTGCTACATCTGAGTCCTAACTGATCTTAACCTTTAACTGATTCAGGGGCCATAACCCCTAACTGCGCTAAGATTGCTTTCTTTACAGTGACCTGTGACCTGTACCTGAAGGTACCAGTGACACCACTTTGTCCTGCCTTGTATGGAGCCTTGAGCAAGACCCTTTACAACCCCCAAACCCTAAATTGTAGGACCTAGCTGATCCATGTCTTAAACCCTAACTCTTCCACAGTCTCTAGCCTATATAATTGCTGATCGTATGCAATTCCCTGATGAGGAAGAGTTCAGTCATTTAGAGACCCGCATTGATAACCACAAGGCTTTGAGTTTAAATCCTGTTACTGGTATCTGAGTGTACCTGCAGCAGGACAAGTAACCCATCTGCCCTGACTTGGTTTGTAAGCAAGACCCTTGACCTCCAACTAACCCTTAACCCTAACCCACCAGGGTCACAGAGCCCCTATCCTGCCCGGAATCTTAACCCCTCAATTAACCCTTAACCACTGTCCACTCCATTATTCTTAACCTTCACAGTGACTTATTCTGTTCTCTGCCCCATAAGGTACCAGTGACACCTCCCCGTCTGTCACACCTGGGTTCTTGAGCAAGACCTTAACTGCTTTGGAGACATTAACCCAAAGCTTACTCTAGCACGGCTCTAGAGCTTTATCTAAATGTCTTTTGTTTAAAGTGCTGCAGAAATAAAACTGAAATGAAGTAAATAACTCTTCTTATCCGGGAAACTAATCCTCTAAACTCCTCGTATGGTTCTCTTCTCACCGTGGTTTCTTAGGGGTGGAAGTTAAGTTCAGCTTCTTCGTTACTGGTGGCTTTAATGGAATGGTGTGTTCAGACTGAGCATTAGTCACCTGAGGAGCACTGTTAAAAGAAAAAAAATGGATCAGGATCTTATTGAAGTTTTCTTATTGAAAATGGATCTTATTGAGATTTTTTTTGCAGTATGTATGGTTTCATTTTTTTCCACCTGTACACCGTTTTCTTACCCACCTTTCTGAGTTGGTTGAGTTGGGACATTCTTTAGGAGGGTGGGTATTAAAAAACTGGTCAGACTGTGGTGTGAGGGGTGTCATGGGGCACTCATCAGCCGAGGAGTCGGAGGTAACACACTCCTTCGCATATTCTGATAAATTTTCATCATCAGACGCTAAAGGGCTTGGAGGAGGAGAGGCCGGCCACACGAACTTCTCCAGTATGTCCCCTCCATGTGTGTCGTTTCTGTCTTTAAGCTCAGGAAGATCATCAGCAGAGAAGCATGAGCTGCCGTTCAGTTCTGACAAAACAAAAACAAGAACTCGTTCTTCACGTCTTGCGTTATCAGAGCGAGTTCATGGTACATTTCCATCTCACACGTCTCACTGCGTTGTCTCCAACTGTACGCTGTGCTGTGTGTTTTACAGCTAGAATATACAGCATCAGCCAAAACACAGTATACACACTTCAGGAAAAGAAAAATTTGCATAAATATTTTAATAATACATTTATTCAGACATCAGGAGATTAATACAAGTTACCTTTGGCCTCTACAGTTACAGGAGGTGCTGAAAGTGGAGGCCGTCAGCTTCCAGACATTAATGTGTAGAAGAGTTCCTGAAGTGTGGGTACAGTTTTTTTTGGTTGACTCTGTATATATAATGTTGTGTATGTAATAAAAACTGTGTGTGTGTTACAAAAAAGCCCTGAATGACGCTGTGATGAAGAAGAGTCAGTTTTACCACACAGATGATTAGGTTCATATAACAGCATGGTTTTGTCCTCTTATACAACAACAACTGGGGAGGATCAGATGACAAACAACAAACTCTTTTTTTATAATCCGTGACAGCCATGTTCACAACCTGCTGCTGATGTCTTCAGTTTTGTTAGGACACACTGTGGAAGAATTTTACTTCTTTACTGAGTTATTTGCCCTCATGTGGTTTAATCCACATCAGAATGTTGCTGACTTCTTTGTAAAGTCAATTTCTTTTACACAACAATAATCTGTGACAATAATCTCTGTCTGAACAATGTGTGTGGTTTTTCCGGTTCTCCCCGTAATCTATGAGCACATCGAGATTCCATAAAGCAGCCTGTCACTGCTGTGCTATGGGTTTGTGTTGTAATAATGGGTAAATAATAAAAGGTACCTGGGCTGGTCACTTCAGATATTTGATTGTCTCTCTTGGGGTCATCATAAGGTGCATTACTGCTGAAGAACACAAACAGAAAACAGTTATATAATTAATAACAGACAATAAGTTTTACTAATAATAATATTAATTTTACTGATGATTCAGTAACACAGCTCCATGTGCCTGTAGCCCACCTCTCTGAGGAATCCTTCTGTAAACTCTTCTTCAGCATGTACCGGGTTCTCGGCTTTGGCACCGGTGCCGTCATGGCAGATGTGAAAAGTGACACGAGCTACGCTGATGGAGCAAATGTTCATTTTATTTACAGGACAAATCAGCTTCACTTCAAAACAAATGATCAATTTGACAAAGTGAGTTCTCAGTGCCAAAACTAATGAACGGGGGAATCTCTGGATGTGTCAGATAAAATCAAATAACTGGATATAGAAAGAAAAAATAACACTAATAATAATAATAATAATAATAATAATAATAATAATAATAATAGTAATAATAATAATAGTAATAATAATAATTAATTAAATAAGTTGCATTAAATATAAGACAGAAAACTCTAGAATTCTTGTTAGAGTTAACGTGAAAATAATACAGTAATAAAACTCAGAGGACACACAGACTAGCTCCGTCGCCAACTTCTTTTACTTTCAATATTTTAATATTAAACCCTAAAAAATCTAATAACAAATTGAAATAAAAATAAAAAAGTGTTCAGTAAAAACCGAGTGGACCTACAGATCAGATTCTGTTCAAATGTGCTTCTTTATCTCCTTCCTTCAGCTCAGGACATTATGACAAACACAGCTGCTGTTTAAATAAAGTTCAATCATTCACACAAGGCTGATTTGATCTTCCTGATCACAACAAGACCAAACGAAAAGAAAACAAACCCTTAAAACCAATAAAACACTGAACTGAAATACGAGGATATGAGAGCTGAGTTAATGGAGCTGCTTACCTGAGTTCGGAGCTGCTGAGGAGATCGTCACAGGACTGAAAGCAACGCACCAGAACTCCTGCTCATCGTAAACCGGATCCTGTTCCACCTGTCAGACCTGACTGTTCTCCTCTCAGACTGTCTCACTCTCTGCCTCGAAACTCCAGCTGTCTCACTCTCTGCCTCGAAACTCCAGCTGTCTCACTCTCTGCCTCGAAACTCCAGCTGTCTCACTCTCAGCATGCTAATGATTTAATAAACACCTCCACACTCTCTTTACAGTGGAGAAAAAACTTTAACCCTCAGAACTGTAATCAGACTCCGCCCACTGATGATGTCACTCTCTCTGTATAGGTCACAAGTTTACTGTGATTTTTTACACACACACACACACACACACACACACACACACACACTGTGATCACACTGATTCAGCTGTAAGAGGTTTCATGCAGCACTTTTATTCACCATAATCTCATAGACTTTTATCACCAATAAAACAATAATTTTTTTTATTATTTTACAGGATAAAAACGGTACATTAGGCTAAACATAACCCTAACACTGTAGCTGTGTCTTTAACATTAATGAAGATATTTAATACAAAATTCTAGCAATTATAAAGCATATTAATAAATCAGCACTATGAGGAAAACAACAAAAATGCCAGCAAAAGTGAATGCAATAAATATAA
>JAQQZU010000011.1:22533847-22545165 GCA_030068025.1 Parauchenoglanis punctatus
GAACACTGCAGCAAGGAAAGACTCGCACACAGAGAGCAAAATAAATCAGATTAGAGGCTGGACTTCAAACATTTCTACTGGTTACATAGCAGGGCAGTGAGGGAATGTGTGAAGTGCACTGAGGGCAAAAGTGCAAACATTTCAGTCCATGTTTGATGTTCCTCTGTGCATCACGAGTCACCCGTCATATCAGGTCAGGTATTAGGTCACACAGATTAGTTCTGTTCATATTTTCAATTTTGGAAAAAATCAGTCGATAACTCCCTTATCTTCCTGTTCCTTCAACAGAACGGCGTAGCGTGCAGGAAAATCTCCTCTGAAGCCCCGGCACAGAGCTAACAGACACCCATTAAAGCCCGTGGTGTTTATTAGGTGTTTGTACATGTTTTCAATTTTAAAGACCTTTGAAAAGTATTATGGCATACTCATGTAATATAATCTTACACACAGTATATATACACATATATCAGAATGTAATGTCATTTCAATAACTACCAAACATCGCCACCTGCAGGCTGCATGATATCACAGCAGCGTCATTTTACTGCGGATCAGAAACCTCATTCCTGACTCGCCACTGAAAAGAGCCGACTTCTGGTTTCTGCAGTGTAGGAAGCAGTGAACAGGAGTGAAGATCATTTCCTGTGTGTGTATAAAAGCTCATGTGAAATGTCTGTGATGTGTCTGTGAGGTGAGCTCAGGTGTGAAGAGCTGATTGGTCGATAGCGCACACCTCATGAATATTCATTTCTCTGTATGTTGGGAAAAAATAAAGACTTGACTGAGTTTTAATTTAATTGGGAGTTTTTGCTGATCAGCCTGACTGATATAGGCCAAATATTTTATTTACAATACCTCGATAAACAGTTCCCAGTGTTTAAGATAATTCACTAAAGATATAATAACGTGCGCTTTCACAATGATGAAAGTGTGAACAAACTGAAATACCCATAATGCAGTGCAGTGAAACAGGAAAGCAGACCAGCAGTAAGTGTCACTTTTCCATTTTTTTATTCTTTGTCTTGTGTACACTAAAGGAAGGTTAAAGCCTGAATAAAAGCTGAATAATAAAGTGTGTTGAGAGTGAGTTAGAGAGTGCAGAGTCCACTCGATCATCGGTCCTCAAGTTGCTTTGCAGTCTGACGGAGTGAATCGAGTGCCACAGTCTCGCTCTGGACCTGCTCCTGAATCCTGCACGCTTTCTTCGACCTGAAAATATCAATGTTACGATCATCAAAGCAGAATGAGATTTATTTCCACAGCGTGACTCCGACAGTGTGAGAGCAAGAACATAAACTGACCACATGAATTTGTTTTAATTCATATTATATTCTCATCTTAACATTTGTGTTGTTGCACCCTCAGATTTCTGCTGTTTGTCTGTACACACCACTTCTCCCCCACATCCTCGATGGTGTCAGGCAGCGGCACATTCAGAGTTTCAGGTAGCAGAAATGCGGTGACTCCAGCGATTACAGCCGCCGCTCCGTAAACAACGCTGGGCAACGCAGGAAACACGTCCTCGAGGATCAGAACCGCTGGAGCTGCCATGGAGCCGATACGAGCCATAGTGGAGGTGAAACCCATCCCAGTCTGCCTACACACTCACACACACACACACACACACACACACACAAAGTATAATCATTCATATGGAGATGTTTATTTGCGTAATAAGGAAAGAGTCTCCAGTGTTTACGTTTTTTCCCACATCGTCAGGACAGAGGAGTTTACACTTCTTTGCAGTTTCTCAGTTTGCATTTTTGTGTTTTATTAACTTCAAGAAGGAGAATAAAGAGAGGCTGGTGAGGGTACGACTGTTTATAGCTGCTATAACATAAATGTAATGTGACTGTAAATGGATAAATGTATAATGAGCTGTTCTTTAATACTAAATAGAAAGTGTAATTGTGGGTAAGTTGTTGAGGTGTAAGTGGAATAAAACACTTGGGGACGTGCTGTTACATGCTGTAACCCTAGGGCTGTTGAATCAGTAACAGCAGCACACACAGTGTTTTACTGGTTAATTAGCGCATGTGTTGCTGGAGTCTGACCTGATGACTGTAGGATAAAGTTCTCCAGTGAACAGGTACACACAGGTGAAGGACGCAGAGGTGAACCCTTTCCCCAGCACAGCCAGCGTCGTCCTCATGATCTGCATGTCTGCGTGTTGGAGAATTTTATATTTTCTTTGTTCTTGTTATAAATGGATTTCTCTGTGAATTGCTCTCTACAGTAAAGTGAAAAATAAACTCAATTCATCTGCGTCTCACCTTTAGGGATGAAGGTGTTGGTGAAGATGACGGAGGCCGATGCGAGCAGACACATGGCCTGTGTTAAACGCCGACCCAAAAAGCTCAACATGACCAGAGCCACCAGTTTGGCAGGAAAATCCACCGCCCCAAATATTAGCTGCATCAGGTAGATGTTCACACCAAACTTCTGCAGGTCCATGGCCAGACCATAATACGCAAAACTGGTGGAGAACCTGAAGGACAGGAGAACAGCGAGATTACACACCAGATGAGTATTATTTTAATTAAACTATTTCTTTAATTTTATTTCACATTGAAGTGTGAAACGCTCCCATAAAAACACACAGAATGGAGAACTCAAATTCCAGCTGCCAGCTCATGATGTCATAATAATGTGTAAACAGACTCCGCCCACCTTCCTCTTTTTTTTAAAGAAGCAGTGTATCATGAAATTATAATAAAACATTGAGAAATATTTTGTATGTTTTCGTACCAGACGGCTAAGAGGCACAGAGAGATCCTCCTCATGATGGGAGTGCGCAGCAGGTCGTACGCCTTGAACGTCATCTTACTCGACTGAAGTTCTTTCTGCATGTGTGACTGCATCACCTACACGCACACACACACGCACACACACACACACACACATTTGTCACCCTCCAGTATACGACTCAATCTCACCTGCGCTCTGCGCTCCACACACATCCTATTACAGCAGTTCTGTAGCGTGTAAACATTAGCTAGATGTTAGTACATGAGTATTCAGATCTTTTATACAAGGACACGAGAGTGTAAACTCGGTCCCTGCCCCATCAGCATGTTATTAATGTGAACATGAAGTATGTACAGGATTGTGTAAATATCTGCCACACCTCCAGTGTGATTTTCTCCACTGCTTCGTGTTTGCCGTTGATCCTGGCCACACGGTGGAGCTGCTGCAGAGCTTCAGCCGAGCGACCGTTCAACACCAACCATCGCGCTGACTCCGAGAACCACCTGAACATCACATACATGCAGAATTAACACCAGCTGGAAGCCCCGTCTGCAGCCTCAACACTGAAAACCTAAAATAAAGAAACAATAAAGGAATTTTGCCCTAAAGGTATAGCTTTCTGAGTTTGGCCTCACCAGCTGTAGAGGAAGGAGATGAAGAAGGGCGAGCAGACGGCCACGTGCAGCTTCCTCCAGTCCTTCAGACTGTACGCTACTCCTGCCAGAATCATCTGGCCAAAGGTGAATAACAGGGAGGAGAGGGAACCCACCAGGGTGCGAGTCTTCGTGGGGATCCATTCCACCTCTACACACACACACACACACACACACGCACACACGCACACACGCACACACACACACTGTGATCTTTCTGCAGATGTTATCTCCTCAGAGGCCAAAAGCAGAATGGTCATTTCTGTTCAACACAGAAAAGTGAGTTCTTTATAAATTTCTTTCTTATTGTTATTTTATCATGTGCTAAAGGTCTCCAACTTCTTATCTTACTATCTTATCTTATAAGTTATTTTAATTAACGGAGACAGTGGACTCGGATCTCAGCTTTAGAGCTCAACAGGATGAAACAAAGTGCGCTCTTGTCTGTGCCCCAGAATCAGTCAGAGAATAAAGAAGATCAGAGAAAGACATTTCCATGAAAAATAACGCCCGGGGGTTAGCATCTGCGGGCTTCTGGGTGAAAAATTCACTCTCCTTCATTTTTTAAAGGCAGGAAGTGGTGCAGTTTCGGTGTCCCTGCCACACCCCATCCGGAAATCTGAGCCTCCCAGCTGGACTGCTGCCAGAGCTGCTGTTATAGAAAATTAATCAACACCTTGATTAACCAATCAGAATCCAGAACTCGGCAGCAGCGCTGTGGTGTGAACCTGATGAACACCACTGTGTAACAGTCTTATATAACTGAGCGACGTGAGGTCCAGCTGGAAAAGCAAACAGCTTCAGCTAATCTCACTGCTGGTGATGATGATGATGATGATGATGGTGAGTAAGCATTACTCACTGAGTGACATGGTGTTGAGGATGATCCCTGACACAGCCATGCCGCTGAGGAAGCGGAAGGTGCAGTAGGCCAGGTATGATGGGGAAAAAGCGGTGAAGGTTCCCAACACAGCCAACTGAAAATACGACCAGGTGAGTAACATCTTCCTCCCAAACCTTCAGGTGAAGAGGAACAGGAGATGAACATGAGAAGAGCATGTGAGGAATAGCAAGGAACTCACCTGTGACTTAACTCACCTGTCTGAAAGCCCGCCGAAAATAATGGCACCTGTGAGAACTCCACCCATGTAGATGGTCTGACTCATCTGTTTGAGTGGCCGGAGACTGCACACCAGGTCCCACTGAGGGAAAACACACACACACACACACACACACACACACACACACACACACACACACCATCCTGCATTTTATGCTCCATCATCTGCTGATTATTAAACTCTGTATGAGTTAACCATCAGAATCAGAGTTAAGTGGTGAAGAGGCATTTTGTTAATATAAAACTCATTGAATCTTAATATGGCCCTGTGGTGGACTGGCGACCTGCCCAGGGTGTACCCCGCCTCTCGCCCGAGGATGCTGGGATTGGCTCCAGCTTCCCCGCGACCCAGACAGATAAAGCGCTATAGATAATGGATGGATGGATGGATGAATCTTGATATTGCGTCTAGCAGGTGTGACGTTCTAAAGACGACGCAGAACAACACAGAATCCTTCAGCGTGACCTGACAAGAGCACTGTGTGTAAACAGGCTGATGACGGACAGTTTTGTTCTCACAGACCTGGACGGAGATGTTACGACATGAGGACGTGATCTTATTCTCTGGGTCACGACACACACTGACTGAGCTCCTGCTTCATGACCACACATTTGTTTGATCTTTCATGTTTTCATTATTTTAAGGTTTATATAAATGTCAGGAAACAAGCAGAGGTCGAGTTTTATATCACCAACAATATAGAAGAGCACAAATCCAAAGACATAAGAGCTAGAAATTTTAAAAAGACTTTCTCTGCTTGAAAACGGTACACAAAAGCCCTTTTGTGGCATTTGACTCTTCGCACCTTTCTATTAGTTTTGTTTTAACCCTTTAAGTGTGTTGATGTGTTCAGATTCCTCACTCTCACAACGCCACACAGCTCCTCAACAAGAACCTGAGCGTTTACAGGGATAATACCAAGTCTAATCAATGAGCTCACGTACCTCAGACACGATTGTGGAGATGAACTCTGTCCTCTTGTAAGTCCATCCATCCACGCAGCTCTCCGTCTCCATTCCAGTCAGATTCAGATTCCCAGAGTGAGTGTGATTCACTGCGATCAGGTGCCACTGGGGCTGAACGAACCTGCTGCATTTTGAAAGCTGCAACGCGGCCTCAGGAATGAATGCCTTGAGCAGAGCCATCTCGTCGTCCGCAGACACGGACAGGTTCAGGGCGGACGTCATGTTGGGGATGGTGCAGTGATGCGCTGGGATTCCTGCCGTGAAGTTATTGAGTAAATTCTGACTGGCCATCAGGAGGCTCGGGATGGACAGCAGCGTGATGTGGATCAGCTGAAAGCGTCCGAATCCACCGACTTCATCTAGAAGATCTGCAAACCCCATGTTGGCTTCTCTTTCAGTCCTGATCTGTCCCACGTCCTTGTCTTTCCTTTTTAGCA
Organism: Parauchenoglanis punctatus; assembly: GCA_030068025.1. NCBI lineage: Eukaryota > Metazoa > Chordata > Actinopteri > Siluriformes > Auchenoglanididae > Parauchenoglanis > Parauchenoglanis punctatus. The sequence continues at coordinate 22,539,772 of JAQQZU010000011.1, forward strand.
CCTCACAAAGTCTTGCACTCTAAGCTCAAACACAAATAAACTACAACCCCTGCAATGATTAATTTTTGGGGTTAATAGTTGTCAAAAAGGCCGGTCATGTCTCACTCCCTGGAGAGGAACATCTGCTGTTTATCGGAAATAAAATAAAACGCCGCTGCAGCTGGTTCAGTGTCAAAAAGCCAGAAAATGAACATGTTAATTGAATCATGTGTAAAAGAGTGTGAGATTCTGCACTATGGACATTGCACTTTCAGTCTGTAATCTTTTTCAAATCTTACTCTTAACGTCTCAAATCCATGGCAGTGGAATTTCAGTAAAGCGCTTGTGCAGAAACTCAGTGAGGCCGTAATCCAGCCCTGTGGCACGCTGTCACTCTCACACTCCTTTTGCACACTCTCAGAGCTCTGTTTATTTAAAAATGGCCTGATCTCTGTCTACAGGAGAGGTGAACAAATCAAACATTAATAAAACAATTCAGCATTTTTTTTTTTGCTTTGTTATTTTGTTTTTTTTACTGATTGCCTCTGACACTAATCTAACTGAAACTTTGCTCTCAGGCTCATGAGAGATAAACACACACTTTACACAAGCTATTATACTTAAAGTCAATGTTAAACCTGACCTTTATATCTCCCAGCCCTGTGTTCAAACACACACACAGATATGAAGCAAGCGGTTTAGCTTTTAATTTGTCTTCAGATTAAAATCTTATTTTCATATCAGCAATATGTCTGTTTCTTCTCAGTGATGACAGAAGTACAAAATCCTGTTAAAAATCAGAAACACGAACACACTTTTATTTCTTTATTAGTGTCAAGCTCACAGATAATAATAACAATAATAATAATAATAATTAAAAAAATAAATATATAAAAATAAAAATAATAAAAGATTTTATGCAATTAAAATAAATGGAAATAAATAAAAAGAACAATAATATTAAAGGAAAAAATATAAGAAAAACCATATACCATATTTATATACCATATGAAACAGAAAAGGAAGGAAACATTACAGTGAACAAAGAGATAAATGCATATAAACCATGAACTTCATGGGTTTTTTTTTTCTTTACTATGAAGAGGAAACATCTAAACATTTAAATTAATGCAAAATCAACATATAAACATAACATAAGTAATCAGTGAAAAGAAAAACAAACTGACAAAACAGAAGAAATGCACAGAAACACAGAGATATTAATTAATATATAATGTATTAATCTACTTTACAAAACACATTATAATACAAACCATCATTACTATCATAAACTGAAACCATGACGTCATAACTATGCAGAAAGTTAAATTCCTTCATTCATTTCTGTTATTTTTAAGCTGGTGTATTTGATTATTTGCCCCACAGCTGTACTTTTCACAACTGTGTTTCAAGATGTGCTGTTTTCTAAAACATGTTTCAACATCATTCTTTACTGACGGGTTTCCCCCAGCTTTAAGGACCGTGCCGTCTACAAAAAAAACTACATCTCCCACAATCCCTCGCGCTGAATCCTCGCTTCTTGCTCCCGCTTTCCTGCTAGTAATCCTGCTAATTACTGAGCTATAGCTCTACAGCGGCTGTAGCAGCCAGTCTGATATAAAATTTAATATTTTCCTCTTCTCTTTCTTCCTGAGAAAAAAACAGAAATCATTGTGTCGTTGTTTTAGGGAGCTAACAAGCTAACTAGCAATCAAACTGACGACCAGCTAATCAACTAGCTATAGAGGCGGTGCAGTCTGAATGCCCCGGATGAGGCGGCGTCATCTCTTTTGTTTGCGGGACTTCCGGGTTTTAGTTTGTAAAATTATTTGAAACATCTAAAATCACCTCCAAAATTTGAACAGAACGAAACATGAACAAGTCTTTTTAAAACGATATAAAAATCAAATCAAGTAAAATTGAATAATCATTTAATACACTTTTATTTTGTCATATAATCGCAACATTTTTAACAAAATAAAAAATTCCAGTTTCATTTTCAAGCAATATTTATACTCTATATAACATAAAAATACATGCTATTCCGGTAACCACGCCTCCATTATGGTATGTGAGAATGGTATGTGAAATGCGCGTGTGCGCCACTGGACAGGTAAAACCGGACACACACCTGTACAGCCTCAAACCCGGAAGTGAGTGTGACTCTCTCCAGGTAAACAGCTATTCCACACTGATTTGTTTTTACTGAATCAGATGTTATAATGTGTGTATTATTTGACTTCAGGTCTTTTTAAATTTATACACTAGATTATTTGTTTAAGTTTTTTTCACATTGTGTTGCTTTCTTTTTCAGAATGAAGCAGGTGTTATCCTTCAGTGTGTTCTGCGTGCTTGTGTGTGTCCGTGTCGGTGAGAGTGTGTCGGTTGTGAGTGTGAAGGATCTCTCTGACCTGCCCTCTCTAGGGGTCATCACTGTGAAGGAGGGCACGAGTGTAGTGATCAAGTGTAATGTGAGTGAACTTCATGAGCACATCGAGTGGTACAACTCTAAAGGCCATATCCTAAACGGAGAAGACTCAGGTGAGTTGCTCAGCATTTTAAACTTTTATCGTGTTCAAAGATCGGAGATAGCAAGAGGAAAAACTTCAGATATGATGTAGGTTTATTTTACTGTAACTGAATTTTTTACAGGACTGAAAAATCTGTAACAGATTCAAGCTTAAAAAGAACTCATGTTTCATATCAACTGATGAAGAACAGTGTCACTGTGAAATCCTTTTTAGTGTAGACTAAAACTTAGACAGACACAGGGACTAAACCCATGACTGAGAAAGACACAGGAGCTATACCTGAGACAGATGCGGGGCTGTTGTACTTCACTTATTTTGGTGCCACAAAGGACACCAACGCGGACACTAAGAGGACACTCTCTGTGAGGGTAGTCACTGATTGTGTGTACGGTGTAGATGTTCGTTACTTTAGTGATTAAATGCTGATATTTTGTTGTGTGCAGGAGGGAAACGGGTCACAGTGGATAAAGACACGCTGAACATCACCAGCGTTTCCTTTGAGGATCGTGGACGGTACACATGCATCTCACTGAGCTTTGAGAGTATCTCAAATTACACAGTGACGCTGAGAGTGAGCTACACGTTCAGTGGATTGGGGCTTTACTACATCATCGTGTGCTTCATCGCCTTCACCATCACCATGATCCTCAACATGACCCGTCTGTGTATGATCAACACACACCTGCGCAAAACCGAGTGTGCCATCAATGACTTTTTCCGCACCGACGGAGCAGAAAAACTGCAGAAAGCTCTGGAAATTGCTAAGCGCATCCCCATCGTCACGTCCGCTAAAACCCTGGAGCTCGCAAAAGTCACACAGTTTAAAACTCTGGAGCTGGCGAAGCAGATGGAGGAGCTGGCGAGGAGCGTGCCTCTGCCTCCACTCATCCTCAACTGCACCACGGCTCTGGATGAAGTGGAGTGTGGAGGTCCAGCAGCTATTGTACATCAGGAGGAGGAACACAGTGAACAGGAAGCCCTGAACAGAGAGACGGAAAACTGATGCAGGTTTTTAATTATAAAGCACAAAAAGAGAGTGTGAAGTGTGTGTTCATGTGTGCTGTGGAATTTATTCACTGTTACAATCAAACGCAGTTCACCTGGATGAAAGAACAGTTTTAATCTGCAGGTGATGAAGTCCTCTGCACTCAGAGACAAATTGAGAGCTTCTGAACAGTCCATTCTAATTACACAACACTGAATTTCCATTTTATTTATTATTCAGTATTTTTCTTAATTGTGTAATATGTATGAACTCAATTTGGGATGTTACTCAGCTGGACTGTGTGTGGTTTTGAGGGTGTGGGTGTGGGTGTGGGTGTGGGTGTGGGGGGGGGTGCACGGTCACTCAGGATTAAACTTTGACATCATGTGCAACTTCTCGAGTTGAAACTGTTGTTTGCTTTTCTCACCAGCACACTGTCTTTTCCCAAAACAGTCCAAATACAAAGGTCACAGTGGAAATCTTATAGACACACAACATAAACAAATTAAAGTCTCATAATCAATATTTACAGACAAATATTAACACAGTCAGATTGAGAGTAAAAGAAGAAACATGACATTTCCTGATGGAGTTACAGCTTTCACCACCAGGTGGCGATAAACCACAGAGCAAGAGTCACAATGTCCAACAACTATTATGACATTTATTATTTTTATATTTATCATGCACTTTAACATAGTGATAGTTACTTTGGTGCAAGACTTTCTAAAAACGTAGTAACAGTTACTATGATGTCCATCCATCCATTATCTACAACGCTTATCCATCAGGGTGGTGGTGAAGCTGGAGCCAATCCCAGCTGACTGCAGGTGAGAGGCGAGGTTACACCTGGGGCAGGTCGCTACTCTATCACAGAGACGAACAGCCATTCACACTCACACACACATGTGGACACTTTAGAGCAGCCAGTTGACCTAATCTGCATGTCTTTGGGCTGTGGGAGGAAACCGGGGCACCCTGAGTAAACATGTAAACTCCACCCAGTTAACCTGCAGGTTTGAACCAAGAACATTCTTGCTGTGAGGCGACAGTGATAACCTCTGCCCCACTGTACCACCCACTACTGTGATGTGTGGAGTGTAAGGAGAGTTAAACTGGTGGAGGTGATCTTTGTCCTGAAGGTGTGTCAGCTATTTTTTATCATCATTCAAAATGTAGAGAAGTGCATTACAACCAGCTAATTATTAATAATTTATAATATGGACTATAAATAATTAAACACTCCTCAGTGGGAGGGAGTGGTATATCAACACCAACATGCTATACATTAGAGATAAACACTGATCAGCCACAACATTGCCACCTAAACAGCCCAGAGGCATCGACCTGTTCTCCACAAGACCTCTGAAGGTGTGCTGTGGAATCTGGCACCAAAACGTCAGCAGCAGATCCTGTAAGTCCTGTAAGTTTGAGGTGGGGCCCCCATGAATCTAATTCGTTTGTTGAGCACATCACACAGATGCAGGGTCAGATTGAGATCTGGGGAATTCGAGTCCACACTCTTAGGCCAAGTCTACACTCTTTGCCACGTTTCTCAAACCGTTCCTGAACAGTTCCTGCAGTGTGTCAGGGAGCATTATCCTGCTGAAAGACGTCACTGCCATTAGAGAACACCGTTACCATGAAGGTGTGTACTCAGTCTGCAGCAGTGTTCAGGTAGGTGCTACGTGTCAAAGTCACATCCACATGAAGGCCAGAAGCAAGTTTCCCAGCAGAACGTCAACCAGAACATCACACTGCCTCCCCTGGCTCGCCTTCTTCCCATAGTGCATCCTGCTGCCATCTCTCCCCCAGGTAAGTGACACACACACACATACACACACGGCCGCCCAAGTAATGTGAATGAAAGTGTGATTTATCAGCCCAGGCCACCTTCTT
>JAQQZU010000011.1:22587228-22600610 GCA_030068025.1 Parauchenoglanis punctatus
CTATGGCATGTGGACTCCAGAGCAAATGGTAGGTTTGAGGGGCCTAGCCCGTAGCCTAGCCCGTAGCCTAGCCCGTAGCCTAGCCCGTGCGGCAGCACTCTTGTCCTGCTTCTGCTTTCTTTCCTTACGCTACCTTGATGGTTATTCCGCTGGGCTTTTCAGTATCCAGGATCTCTGATGGGATGGAGAATAGGCTTTTGAAGGTGTAATCCTGACCTTGATTTCAGATTTTGAGCAGTTCGACTCGTCCATAATGTAGACTTTCAGCGAGTGGTTGAACGCTCTGAACAAATTTTTCTTGGAGGTGGTTTGGTGCAGTAGGGAGTGGTTTTGGTGCTTTCACTCAAGGTTGGCTGTGTGTTTAATAACGCATTTCTGTGGTGTGATAAACTCAGAACACATACAGTTTTTAAACTGTGTGTGTGTTATTTCAGGCTCTAAAGGACAGTAAAGAGGTGGAGATTATTGATATGAAGATTCGATGTCGAGAGGAACCAGAGAAATGGCCTCTTCCTGGATTAACACTTCCTGAACACACACACACTGACTTCTCCCAACTCATCGACTGTCCCGAGTTCATCCCCCGCAACATGGCTGACAAACCTCGCACAGGTATCACACACTCGCACCTTGCACTCACACCTCAGACACTCCTCTATTGTCCTGTGCCCAGTGACATAAAGCTGAGTGTGAACTAGTGTGTGTGTGTGTGCGCTCGCGCAGGTTCCTTTCGTATACTGTCTGCAGCTGAGCAGAAGCACGAAGAAGTGTGTAACCTGAAGACGATGCCGAAGGGTTTATCAGCGAGTCTCCCTGACCTCGACTCAGAGTGCTGGATAGAAGTGAAGAAACGACCACGCCCCTCACCAGCCAGACCAAAAGTACACACACACACACGCGCACTACACTTGTTTTGGTGCACTACATAGGTGTCGTTATTCTACAACATGGGGAATAGGGAGCAGGGTATTTATTTACGACACACTCCTAGAGTGTAAAAATGGGAAATGGCGCAATGAGTGTTTATACTACATAGTCTGACTTCATGGTAGTGTATGTATGGTGCCCCCTGCAGTGCATTCTGACCCCCTCTCTCTTTCTTCCCCCCCATCTGTGTAGTGTCAGAAACCAGAGGATGCTCGGAGTGCCCTTACTGCAGGGGATCAAGACGAGCCAGAGGAGCTGGATTTCTTATTTGATGAGGAGATGGAGGCGATGGATGGGCGGAGGAACACCTTCACTGAGTGGACGGACGATGAGTCGGACGGAGAGATAGATGACCACGACGTCAACAAGATCCTGATCGTGACTCAGACGCCACCGTACCTGCGCAAACACCCCGGTGGTGACCGGACCGGCAACCACATCTCCCGCTCCAAACTCACTAACGAGCTCGTTAAAGTCATTAATGACGGCCTGTTTTACTACGAACAGGACCTGTGGCACGACACGTACGAGCCCGAGTATGCCACGATCAAGGTAATCAAGTCATCATAATGCTAAAAACCTGCTGTAACATCATGCAGAGAGAGCTAGGGTGCTGGAGTTCCTTCTCAGTGTGTCACAGTGCTGTAGAAGTTCTCCCTTCTGTAAAAACACCCTGAACGCATTCGAGAGCTCAGCTGCTGCCACATGTCCTGGAACAGTGTGTATATCAGTCCCCCTGAGTGACCAGGACAATACGGCTTCATCCAGAATGAAACAGAAATTAGTGTTAAAGCACCTTAGTGACTCTTTAGGCTGCCTGTATCACAATGTGAGTGCTGGAACATCATCCAGACACACGTACACCAGAATGTGCGCGTGCATGTGATAGTGTGCGTGTAGGCCTTTACTGCTCCTGTTCTGGATGTGGCAGGACTCTGCTCTCTTGGCTTTGTGCAGCTGTTCATTGTGTGTGTGTGTGTGTTTGTGTGCGTGTGTGAGAGAGAGATAAATATCACTCCCCCCTCTTCAGAGTTTTCACTCTGGTGTGTTTAAGGGGCAGAGGGGGAAATGAACATGCACACCTCTAGGGTGAGATTTTGTGTCAACATAATTATGGATTTTAAATGTGATGTTTGTAGTGATCTTCGATGTAGTCAGTGAACGAGTGTGTTTGAACTGTGAACTTGTACAGTGTTATTACTTGATTGTGTGTGTGTGCGCAGCAAGAGGTGGAAAACTTTAAAAAGGTTCACCTGATCAGCCGTGAGCAGTTTGACTGTTTGACCCCTGAACCCCCCATCGACCCCAATCAGGAAGTGCCGCCCTGCCCGCCCCGTCCACAGCACAGTGAGTCACGTCTTCATTATGACCTGCTATAATCAGGCGGTGTGTGACAGCCGTGTGCGAGTGTGAAAGCAGTAAGCTGTGTGTGTCTTGTAGTTCCTACAGATGACCTGGCGAATAAGCTGTTTGGTGCTCCGGAGCGTTCCGTGATGGCACGCTCTCTCCCCACCGCCGTGCCTGACTCACCCGCATACAGAGCGCCACACACACCTCACACCCCCCGCACACCCCGCTGCAAACACAACACACACACACCTCGCTTCTATCCAGTCATCAAAGATGGCCGGCCTGTGGACGCCAAGGTATTCTTTCTCACACATGCTCTATAGTAGTTTAAATGGTGAAATAGATAGAAATGGGTAGTTGTGGGTTAGGGTTAGTAAACAGTGCAGATTGTTTCTCAGAATTGTATATAGTCAGTCTTGCTATTACATTACATAATGGTGTTGTGATGTCTTCAAACAAAGGAAGTGTCTCTCTGTATACGATAAATACAAAAAATTGTGTGTTTCAGACGCCACGTAAAAGGAAGACGCGCCACAGCTCAAATCCACCAATGGAGTGTCATGTGGGTTGGGTGATGGACTCACGAGAACATCGATCACGGACTGCGTCCGTCAGGTAACAGACAGACACTCATGCTGAGGTCATTCTGCACTAACAGAAGTCTAATAAAGTGTGTCGTTAATATGAGCTGAATTATGTTCAGTACTGTTGCCTTAGAAACAGCTAATTTCTGAGTCTATAGAGATTCAGGCCAGTTTCACGGTAGATGTGTTTCTGAAGCATTCTTTCCACCAGTGTGAGGCGCCATATGGCATGGTAACACTGCTTCCACACCCCCTCTGCTTAACTGTGTGTGTGTGTGTGTGTGTGTAGCTCGAACGCAAGTCCATCTGAAGGCACGGCGGCTCTGGGGAACATCGGCTGCACTCCTCAGTCTCTTCCCAAATTCCAGCATCCATCACACGAGCTGCTGAAGGAGAATGGCTTCACACAGCACGTCTACCACAAATACAGACGGCGCTGTCTCAATGGTACACACACCCCTTTATTTATCTAGTTTGCAACATATAGAAATTGAAGAAAAACCTTTAACATCACTCTCTCTCTCTCTCTCTGTGTAAGAACGTAAGCGGTTGGGGATTGGTCAATCTCAGGAGATGAACACACTCTTCCGTTTCTGGTCTTTCTTCCTGCGTGATCACTTTAACAGGAAAATGTACGAGGAGTTCAGACAGCTGGGAGTCGAGGATGCCAAGGAGGGTTATAGGTACAGAAACTTCACCCACTCTACACTCATCAATCACTTGATGCATGATTAGAATTTTTGTTTTTCCTGTAGAAGAATAAAACACTGACTAGACATTTTGCTCACCAAATTCGTTAAATAAATCTGACCGTATTGATGAGTGATCAAATGATATAATGAACCCTGAGGGCCGATGCCGTACCTGCCTGTGGACAACTGTCCCCGACACCTGTTAGAAGCATGTTTTTATTTCTTGGTCACTGAGTGGTGGAGGTGTTGGGTTTTCAGGATCTCTCCCTCCAAGCTTCTCGTTTGAGAGATCTCTGATGAGCAAGTGGTGGAGTGTGTGTAGGGTTTATATGGAATCATCACTACAACCAGTAGATGAACAAATTAGATTTTTGAATTGATGTATAGAGGGGTCAAGGTCACAGAAAGGTCAGCTGTCTGCAATGGTGGTGTTAGAGGTGTCTTCATCCACTCCACTGGCATTCAGTTCGACTTTGTGTCTCTCTCTCTCTCTCTCTCAGGTATGGGTTGGAGTGCCTGTTCCGGTATTACAGTTATGGTCTGGAGAGAAAGTTCAGACCTGAAATCTTTAAAGACTTCCAGGAGGAAACAGTCAAAGATTACGAAGCAGGTGGGATGGACACACACACACGCTCTACACCTCAGAGTCCCTCAGTTTACATGCTAGGGTGCTATCAGCATGAGATTTGAGCTGTGTGTGTGTGTGTGTGTGTGTGTGTAGGTCAGCTGTATGGTTTGGAGAAGTTCTGGGCCTTTCTCAAATACTCTAAAGCGAAGAATCTGGAGATCGACTCCAAACTGCAGGAGTACTTGCGCGACTTCAAGCGCCTGGAGGACTTCAGAGTTGATGTAAGTGTATGTTTGTGTCTGCGGGGGTCTCGCTCATATCTCATGGTTATTTCATTTTTCTTCCTGCCTCACTTTCTCTCTCTCTGTGTGTCTGTGTGTGAGATCCTGTTTTTTCTGTTTGTCCTGTAGCCTCCTATAGATGAAGGTCGTAAGCGTCGCTCCTCGAGCGGTGATGGGCGTCGCCGTCACCCGTCTCAGTCCTCGGCTCGCCCCGCCCCTGCCGCTGACTCTGGCCAGTGATCCACAGAGTGAAACCAACACCATCCTCACTGTTACCTGCTCATTACCCATAAGCCTCTGGGGTCCAGCTGCTCCCGCACACATCACACACGGCCTGAGTGCTAGTGCGGAGGACAAATCCAGCGCTTCCCTTCAGACATCACTGATTTATTTTTACATTATTTTTTACCTGAGAAGCTTCTGAAGGGAAACTCTTCCACTCTTCACATTCTCATCATTTCATTTTTTTTATTTGGACCTTACACTCAGTGTGATCTTTGACCTTTTCAGCCTGAAACCATATGATTGGCTGAGTGTGGGGCGATGATGAGGACTTGCTTTGGGTTTGAAATCCCTGTTTTGGGATTTGGTTTGCTATTAAATGAAGCGGAATGATGACTGAAAGTTAGAGCTGATCCCTCTGAACGTTTCTCATCGCTCTTTTTCCACAGTTGCCTTATTTTGCTGAGTTGTTGGTGTTTTTTTTTTTTTTGGCTTATTGTGTGCCAGACACCTTAACCCCCCACTACCCCATGCCCAACCATTGCCCCTCCCCCTGGCTACACACACATACACATATGTCATGCTGTGGGCGGTGTTTCCCTTCATCTCTGTGTCTTCCACGTGCTCTGTTCTGGACCTTAGGCATCTTCTCGTTGTGTGTTTGTGTCTGTGTTCACACTCGGCATCCGTACTTTGTCATAATTACTTGAAGATTGAGAGGAGAGGAACAGGTGAGAACATCTGATCATTCTGCAGGTGCTCTAGGAGTTTAACATGGACGTGCACATGATGGAGGAATGGAAGAAAAACAAACTAACAAAAAAAACTTTTAAACACTGCTCCAGATAACTCCCCTGGGAGGCCAGAAGCCACGCCCCTTTTTGTGGACATGCCTGGTGAATGGGCACAGAAATGAACTGGGCATTGCTCTTCGCCTCTAACCAGGCCCTGTTCCCTTATTTCTGGAAGATTATCCTAAGGGATGGACTGAGGGGGCGCGGCTTCACCTGAGATCAGAACACACCCCTGTATTCTTTGATTAAAGATTATATATTCGCCTTATATGTGTACAATATTTTTAGTTTTATTGTCCCTGATTATTTTTAACACCTTTTACTTTTGCTGTGTTGTAGCTACGCTAAAGTTTCAGTGCCACATGAGAAAAATAGGAACATTATATAAATAAAAAGATGAATTACTGCAGCTCTTCTTACAATTACATATTAAACACTTAATTATAGAGTTAATTGGTTAATGGGCTGTTTGAGTGAAGTGCATCATTGTGGATGAAATCTATATTTTCTCTTGTGTTAAGTTTGTGGTTGTTGAATTGGCCAATGGGGAGGGAAGAAAGGTCACAAACTGTTTTAATCTTGAACAGTTTCTTTTTTTTTTTCTTTTAATTTTAACCACAGTGGGTGAAATTTATGTTAAGGGATGATGCATAGTGATCTGGTTATTAACAGCATTACTCCATGAAGCCATAGATATTTAAAATAAACTGCTGTGTAAGGGTGTTTAAATGTTAATAGCTCATCCCTGTTACACTCATGGGCTTGTGAAAATGAAGAGGGAAAAAATGAACAAAAAAAAGCCCAGATGTAAAATACTTGAATGACTGTGTATGATAACAGTGAATATTCTCACGCTCTGCTTTGTAGGCTGCTGTGATTGGCTCTTAGTGTAATTTGTAATTTGTAGTCACTTTTGCTTTTCGTTAATGAATAAAAAAATATATAAAATGGCCAAAAAACCCCTTAAACTCAGAGTGTGTGTGTTTATTTTCCACACTTCTGTGTGTCTATAAAACACCTTCATGTACACTGCCCCCCCCTCCCCCCCCTGTAAGCTTGTTACAGCAGCTTATAGGAGGCATTGGATCCAGTCTAGTTCCACTCACTGGACCTTTGGTTCTACATCGAGGGCTCTGTTAGAGTGGTGCATATCCTGTGATGTGTACTTGTGTTGTGCGAGAGTGAGAGAGGGGGATGGTGGGTATGTACCTGCTGTGTTTCTCTAGCGCTTGTGCAATGACCAGATTGCAGGTGAATGCTGATTGGTCAAGCTGAGGAGGCAGGGCTGGAACAGTAACACGCTCCTTAATCACATCCACAACTTCATCTCTGTGCTCCATTCTTCCTGCAGAGAAACACAGGGCTTCCTTGTGTTTGTGTTCAGTTAAAAACTCGCAGCAGAATAAACCAACACACACACACACACGACCTGCTCTAATGCCTGCATGATCTTTATGCCTCTGTTAATCCTCTAAATCATTCTTTATTCATTCTCAGTTAAAGCTCTGTTATCTGCACGCCATTCTGTTTATTTTTATGCTGCATGAATTAAAAACAAAAATCACATTGCAATTTTTATAGTCACTTAAAAAAAGGCTGATCAATAAACAGCTTTTCAAATAAAGCAGTAAATAAAAGTGTATGAGGGAGATTTTTAATCGGGTGACTAATAAGGAGTCATTTTCACACCTCTGCTATAAGTGTGGTGTTTGTGTTTTTCAGTGTGAGCGAAGAACCTGGCTTCGTTCTCAACCACAGAGAGAGAAAGATTCTGAAACCACAAAGCTGAATAAATGACAAACTGCAGCTGGACTTCACCCCAACTCTCAGCAAACAAGAAAAATATCTACTTCTACCCCTGCTGGAATTCAGGACCAGAAAACTGCTTAATTTGTAAAGAACAAACACATGCATTTATTTACATAACTTTTATAATTTTAGAATAAATCCTCAGATTAAAGCCATGAATTTGTGAAACTTCTATCTCATAAGTCTTTTCATTTTATACCCATTTTATAATGAACTGTTTACACACATGCACTTCCACACAGTGGCAAGGCATTCTAAAATCTCCATGGAGTCCATTCAGGAAATAAAAAGGAAATAATTAAAATAAGTTAATTGTTGCATAAACGACTTCCTCTTCAGCTGGAACATCGGTCTAAAGAAGAGCAGAAATAACAGTAATGATTACTGAGCACTTTTCACACACACACACACACACATTTCCTCTTCCTTTCACATAAATCTGTGATGTGGTCATTGACTAAATACAACTCCAGGAAACAGAAATGAGGTTGCAGTGGGCGAAGTTACTCACAGAATTTCGCTGGGTGGGTGAGTCTGTAAGAGTTTGTACATTTTTATTAATTCACTAAGTTTTATAACAACAGCAGGTGTGTGTGTTTAATGTAATGAAGTCATTTACCTGATTTTTTCCTGAATATCACTTCAGCATATGTCACACTCTCCTTCGTCTCTGAGTAAAAACATAAAACAATTCAGATTAACACTGAACTCTCCTAAAACCTAATGAGAGTCAGTCACAGTAATTGACTTTTTTCACAAAAACCGGAAATACGCAATCGCCGGGGGGCCCATCTTCCTGTCAAGTCAAATGACGGAAATGGATCGGGTGCACACCACCCGTCTTAAACATTTGCCCAGCATTTCCTTTGCCAACATGGAAAGGATCGTGGAAGATAACTCATTAACGAAGGGGACAAAAATGAAGTAGTTATACAAATTTTTCCATGAAAAATGTATAGAAAAATAAGAAGGTAAGTAGAGAGATATCATATTAGCCTAACTGCTACTGAACTGTGAGCTAGAATAGCAAATCATCAGTGTCTCCACTTAGTACTTAGACATAATTATTTTATATTATAAAGGATACAGACAACCTTACTCAAGCATTAGTCTTTTTTGAATGAAGCATTGTGGCATCGGTTTGTTCTGTTTATAGTTGTTTAAGTGAACGTCTTTCATATTAGCCGTGTGCTATCATCGGTTAGCCAACAGTTTTCACTGGTAACGTGTGTTTCTGTACATGTGTGTCACATGTATTAGACGGCCAGGTGTTTGTGAGGGCCAGGTGCTACCGGTCACAAAGGAAAAGCGAGGAGCCTCACAAGCTAGAGGTTTGACCATAGAGAGCACAAGCGCCCCGTTCTTGTGGCTACTTATTCTACTTGCTGCTGTTGCAGCTCTCTCCGAGTTCCTGCAACTTTAAGCATGAAAACGTTCACTCTTGTGGCAACGATCATACACGGAGTCCCTGGTGTAAAATCATTCCAGCGGAATAAGCTTGGAACAGCATCCGATATCAGGCGGCTAACACTTAGCTGCAGGACGTAATCCTCCGCAGTGAAATGCCTGCTGCAGACGTTTGTGCTTCCCTTTTTAATCACGAACTTGGGTCCTTCATCCCGCCTAATCGCCTGAACCCACTTTTGTCCAACTTCCACATTAGTTGGGAATGAATGAAAATGAAGGTATGGCTGCTTGATACCATACGAACAGCAGCCCGGAACGCTGCAGTACCTTTTGTTTCTAGCTTGCGCCATTGTTGCAGGAAGTAGAGTTCCACGGCGATCACGTATTTCGGGTCAAACAACAAGGAAGTGTGTGAAAGGTCTATAAGAACCACAAATATTATTTTCCAAAATTATTAAATATTTATCCAGTAAATAATAAAATCCTCACATAAAATTCAGTTACTGAAAATTCTGAAAATGAAAAAGTCAGATGATGAGAAGAATCTCATTAAACTAAAAGCTTTTACATGTAAGTGTGTGATACATAGCTGCATGTGCTATAATGCTGTAATGAAGCTTTAGTCAGTGTGTAAGTGTGTAAATGCACATCTATTGTACAGTTCATACACAAACAGCATCACTAACATGACTACAACCGGATGCTTCTGTGAGAGAGAGAGATCGTCTCAATCTGTAAATATGTTTGTTCTTGTTTCCGTTTCTTTTGTCTGTTCTTCACTTCCTCAGTGGGAGGAGCTACGCAGTGAGTAACTGACATTTTAGACACAATATGGCTAAATAATTTGTTAGTTTTTGCTCTGTCAACATAAACATTTCTTAAAGAAGCCACAGCTGGATAGAGTGTTTCATGTTGCCATGGTAATGCTGAGTGACTGACAGCCCGCACTAACCGTAGTAACGGTTTCGGTGTAATGAACTATTGATGGAACTGGGATGTTATGTAGCAAACACACAGTGACACGGCACAGTGCTGTTAATCACCACACCTCGCCCAATCAAATTAGAGAACTGGAACTATACTGGAATATAACGGCTGTATAATGTTCCATATAATGTTCCATAAACACACACACACACACACACACACACACACACGCAGGTGTGATGTTATTGGTTTAAGGTCAGTGCGCCGGTGTGAGTGCAGAGATAAACAGCACTGGCCTCCAGGTTAATATATTTATCATGTGAACATTTTCTTACCCTTAGGTGTCTTTGTGCATAGCACAGCAGTTACCATGGCTACAAGGATGAAGATGAAGATGATGAAGACTCCGATGATGATGAAGACGGCGTGAGAGTGGCCGTGTCCTGTTGCACACACAGAAAAATGAGGACAGGAGTGACTGGTACATTCCACTGTGTAGGAGTGTGTGTGTGTGTGTGTGTGTGTGTGTGTGTGTGTGTGCGCGCGTCTGTGCGTCTGTGCGTGTGATCACCTGCATCATTGTGTGTGAAGTTGTTTGCTGTAGTGTGCATCGGGGTTTCTGGCTCGGTGTATGGGGTGTGATGTGGAGGTGTTGGTGATGATGGAGGTGCTGTAGTAAAGGCGTGTGTGATGTTGAGTGTTAGGGGAAACACGCCTTTTAGCATGGAGCTGTAAAACACAGCACACATCCAGTTCTGCTGACTCAGCGTTACATCTTTCACTTCGAGCGGGTCTGAAAATGTCTCCTGCGTTTCGGTGTTCATCCACAACGCGTGGAAATCTGTAGTCTGATGAGAGCACTCACACTTAAAGCGGACGCTGTGGCTGAGTGTTTTCTGCTCCAGATCTGCTCTCACTACTGAGTAAACACATCAGAACATTTCAGCTTTATTACCTTTTCATCCTGTGTGGAATTTAAACCTTCAGTCCTTTCATGCTAAAATAAACCCGGTTAGGAAGAATATTACAAATTATTATCCAGCATGGAACTTTACTTGTACTTATTTATGTATTTCATTTCTCTAAAGACATAAAAGACAGAATATTGGGGAGTTTAGAAATAAACCAAGTAAATATTTTGATCATACAGTTGCTTGGCTATAAAATTTAAAGAGCTACTGTACTGTGGAAAAGACTTAGGCACATATAAAGAAATGCAGTAAAGCATTCAATAATAATGAAATTAAGCTAATTTCCCTACTTAATTAATCTACTATAAAGTAAACAGTCAAACAAACACAGTATTTGGTGTGACCACGCTTTGCTTTTAAAACACATCGGCTGTCTCAAATGCAGTTTTATAATTAAATTAGTAGGTGGGGTTTTTTTTAAAACATGGTGGAGAATCTGCTGTGCTTTTGGAAACTCTGACTCACACTCGCAGCTAAATCCTGATGGCTAGCGTTCATCTTCTTTTTATCTGAAAATTTGTATATTGTGTAATATGTTACTTATATATATTACTTTAGATCCTGACATATAAATGTGTTTCAGATATTTTAATTAATTGTTGAAAAAGTCTTGTTTGAAAATCTCAAGTGTTTTTACTGTAGAAGGTGTAAAATAAACGTCAAAATGAACAGACAAACATGGACAGTTACAATTAAAACATGACGTGCCTGAGACTTTTTAACACCTCTGTATACGTTACAGAGATCAACAGAAACTTTACTGATCCTCAGCACAATTGTAGATTGTTATATCTGATATAAAAACCGTTTGTATTGATTATATAAAAGATATTTTAGCATACCTCTCACCAGCACCAGATCATACACACTCTGCCTGTCTGTAGAATCTCTGTAACAGCTGTATTTCCCCGAGTCGCTCCACTTTACAGGGGAGATCTTTAAAGAAAAATCATTTTCCTTATTTCTGAATTGTATCCGATTATTAAAGTGTTGACAGTTCTGGTATAGTTGAATGGCTTGAGATGAATTATGAGGTGTCCAGGACCAACGAGCCTGTAAGAGTGAAGCGCTCAGGGTTTTACAGAAGAACAAAACTGAATCTCCCTCAGAGCCACGGAAAAAATGTAACTGTTCGTTCATGGATCCTGAAAATAAAAACCCAGAACACTCTGCTGCGTAAATTACACTTTACATCATCATTGGATTAAAAAATATGTTTAATGATTACTCACCATACTTTAATTCTAAATAGAATGTTTGTTGGTGTGTTTTGTTGTTACAGTAGTAATATCCCACATCCCGACTCTGAAAGTCTTTAATTAGGAGATATTTAGCGGTGTTTAATCTCAGTATGGTGTTGAGTTTACGCCTGAGCCACTCAGACTCATCAGTATGGAGGGAGCAGTTTAAAGACACGTCGCTTCCTTCTGCCACTCCAATTACCCTGGCTTATAAAGAAGAAAAAACATAATAACAAAAACAACAACAATAATAACAATTATAACAATAATAATTTCTTAAAAATGTGAGTCTTTCTATTAATTTCATCTTGTCAAAGACGATATAATTTTATTATTTTATAACTCACCTTTTAACTCTGCAGGTTTTCCAGCACAGAAAAAGGAGAAAAGTAAAGCAGGTAGAATCATTGTGAAATAGAGGTCTGTGAATCATCCTGCAGTTACAGGAACTTCAGTCTCTTATTTCCTGTTAGCAGCCGAGGGTAAAGAGGAGTTTTGCATAATGACTGACACACACACACACACACACACACACACACACACACACACACACACACACACACACACCTTCATACATACCATCATAATGCATGCACAAAGACCACTGAGATAAAACCACAGAAGGCTGAAGAAAATGTCACAATGTGAACGTTACAGCTTTAAATTAAAATCCGGGCCTGAGAGACGCTGAACTCCGACACCAACACAAGCGTGATGTTCACAGCTCAGAGTATCCACGTAACCCTGCAGATTATAAATAATAATAATAACAATAAACAGAAGGATTCATGTTCATTTGACTGATCAACAGCGGTGTGACTAAAACCAACTTCTGAATCAAAACCTTTTTATAATATTTTATAAAATGCTTATGAACACATTTCCCCCATTAAGTTTAGTGGTACATTAAAAAAGGTTTACTGCACTCATACTAAAGATACTTACATTTAAATTGTATAATTGGTTCATCTAGGTCACACATTTCCCCGTCCATCTGCCTCTGTAGTGCTGTGGCTCGAATCCCGCATGTCTGTACCATTCTGTGCTGTTATTGAGCACTGACTCTCTCATGTCACCATCAAACCCACAGAAAGCTGTTCCGTGCACCAGACTTCTGGATTCTCTAAATTAGTAAATACTTTTAAATGTAAAGTCAGAGGTCATGACATCAATCACAACAACAGCAGCACGTTTTGAGAGAGACGCAGAGCTCAGTGTGTTTAACATCGCCAAACATTTTACAGTTTGAGAGAGAAGTGTGAACACCACTGCTCGTGTCACCTGTGTTTCTGTACATGAAACCATGTGGCGAGTATAAGCCAGGCTCCTCTGCTCGGGGCAGGATCACACCACCCCAGCATGGATTACACCCCAGTCCCCAGGGGTGAGCGAGGAAGCAGTTTTGGACTTTTAATATCCCCCTGATATCTCCCTGATATCTCCCTGCACGTCCTCAGCCTACCCTCATTGGCTGTTCGTCTTAACCTTAAAAAAAATTACTTGGTCAGCCCCGCAGGTAGCACCAATCACTTCCATCAGCACCGGTTTCCTTGGTTACAACAAGCACATGGCGCTCGATATCTGCAGTGCAAAATGCCGAAACGCCGTT
>JAQQZU010000011.1:22600710-22612701 GCA_030068025.1 Parauchenoglanis punctatus
TTTCTCTGAGTTCCTACGTGATGCAGTAAAACCAAAACTATATTTGTGCATCCAGTAGGTACCTGTCACAATCAGCACAAACATTTCAAAAAAATTGTTGTGCAGTGTTATTATTATTATTATTATTATTATTATTATTGTTGTTGTTGTTGTTGTTGTAGTAAACATTATAAAATAAGCTGGTTGCATCATCAGGAGTGTAAATGTTATTTAGATGTATTTAGAATACATCACTGAGTGTAAGAATTAATAACAATGTGTGTGTGAGTAGATCACGTGTTACGATGTCGAGTCGAGGAGGGAAGAAGAAGTTGACAAAGACGTCTCGCTCGGTGAGAGCAGGAGTGATTTTCCCCGTGGGCCGAATGCTGAGGTACATCAAACACAACCTCCCCAAGTACCGCATTGGGGTCGGAGCTCCTGTTTACCTCGCTGCAGTGCTGGAGTACCTCACAGGTACACATGCACATGTATACCCATACACACACACGAAATGTGCAAATGTATTTCTTAACCATTGCTATTAAAATGTTTATTGTTATTCTTTTTAATAGTAACGTGTGTGTGTGTGTGTGTGTGTGTGTGTGTGTGTGTGTGTCTTGTAGCTGAAATTCTGGAGTTAGCGGGTAACGCAGCTCGTGACAATAAGAAAGGTCGAGTTACACCGCGTCACATCCTGCTGGCCATTGCTAATGATGAAGAGCTCAATCAGGTAAACACAGTGTCCATCTGCTCTGTGTATGTGTGTGTGTTAAAATTAGAATGGTGTTCAGCTGAAACACAGGACACACACACACACACACACACACACACACACACACACACACACACACGAGAGTCTGACCCACATTGTTTCAGTAATTAAAGTGTGTGTTTCTCTGCCCATGTTTCCTATTTGTTTTGTGCGCGTGCATGCGTATGTGTGCGTGTGTGCGTGTGTGTTCAGCTACTGAAAGGAGTGACAATCGCTGCAGGAGGAGTTTTACCCAACATCCACCCCGAGCTGCTCGCCAAGAAGCGAGGCTCTAAAGGTAAACTGGAGGTCGTGGTGTCGCCTCCTCCTGCCAAGAGCAAAGCCAACAAAAAAACACCAACTGCCAAAAAACCCCCTGGCAAGAAGTCCACCAGAGTGAAGGTACGTGCACACACACCCACACACTGGGCTGGGCATTCCTGCTGAAAATAATAATTCAGAAATATTTAAAAAAATATTTACTACTATTATTATTATTATTACTATTATTATTATTATATTGTGTTTAACAGTCAGTATGACTGTGTGTGTGTTACAGAGGCGTGGTGATGGAGGTAAAGCAGTGAGTGCAGACAGCACCACTGACTCTCCTTCTGATGGCTTCACCGTTCTCTCGTCCAAGAGCCTCTTCCTGGGACAGAAGGTACAGAACCATTCTAAACAGAACCTCATCTCTGTAGAAGACAGGTTCCTCACCCTGCTAATGGAGAGCCCTTGGTTCTGCTCTAACACTCCTGAACACACTAATCAGCCAATTAATGGTCTAACCCTGAGGTGGTGGGTGTGTGGGTGCGTGCGTGGGTGTGTGCGTGTGCAGATTCTCCAACACCAGAGTTTGATGGTATTTAGTACTATGGTAATGATGTGTACATTTAACACAGATACAGTGTCCAGTCTTATACAGATTTTGCTAAAAGGCTAAAGAGAAAGTGTTTGATTGGTTGTTTGCAGTCTGTAGCAGATTCCTGTTACAGAATTAACCCTAAAGAGCTTTACAGTTTTTACAGTCATCTTCACACTTGACTCAATACCATGTCCACGTTCTCTAAACTCTTCCCACAGTGTGTTACAAGCACATACTTGAGCACATCAGGTAACCTTTAGTGCAAAATGCACTTCAGCCACCAAAAACACTTCATTCATTGTCCCTGGCCTTAAACCTTAAGGAAATAATCTTTATCATATCTTGGCCACCCTTAAGATCCCCCATGACCTGTAAATATTTTAAGCTAAGCAGCTCTCATGACACAAAGAACACACATTTTGCTCTGCTGCTTTGGTGTCACAGTGCTGAAGATCCACTACTGAGTGCAGTAAAGTTACTGTAGCTGCTGAAGTTCTTGGGTCTCTTTCTCTCACTGAGAGCTCATGACTTACATATACAGCAGTAATAGTGGAAAAATCTCTTCAGTGACAAATACAGCTCTATTTTACCTGTACACATGCATGTTTCAATGCAGATATGATCTCCCTAGTAGATAAACGTTCTGCTAAAATATGAATAATCTGTTGTTTCAATCAAACAGTTTCATTAGTCTGTTAGAATGCAGCACATTTCCATCTACAGTGAAGTAAATGTTGAGCTGAAAATGAGCTGTTTTGAACAGAGGATGTAAAAGTGTGCAGAATCCGCTGCAGTTGTGCAGAATGGTGCTGATGGTGAACACTGACTGAGAGGAGCTCATGGGTTTTGGAATAAGTTGTGATTGAATGCATTTGATATCAACGCAATGCAAAAGTAAACACAGTTTAGTTCAAACAGTCTGCTGATGCGGTGAGTGTGTTACGAGTTATGAAAAAGTGGACATGGAATTGAGACACGTGTGAAAACGATTGTTTAAAAAATTGTAACACAAAAATAAGAGAAAAAAATATTTCTGTGACTATACTGCATTCAGCTTCTGCTTTAGCGCCTCGTTCACTGCCCTGTCTGTCTCTCTGTCTGTCTCTCTGTCTGTCTCTCTCACTCTCTCTATCTCTTTCTCTCTCTCTCTCTTGCCTGTTTTCCTGCCTGTCTGCCTATCTCTTTGCCTGTCTCTCTCTTTGCCTGTCTGTCTGCATGCTGTCCCTGCAGTTGAATCTGATTCACAGTGAGATCAGTAATTTGGCTGGTTTTGATGTGGAAGGTGTCATTAATCCCACTAATGCTGAGATTGACCTTAAAGATGATTTAGGTGAGAAAGTTATCATGCTGGATACACACCTGTCTCTCTGCGCCTGTCTCTCTGCTCCTGTCTCTCTGCTCCTGTCTCTCTGCGCCTGTGCTGATTTCCTACCACAATAATCTTTTGTCTCAGTTTAAATCATTTTTTCCTTTCCTGAATAGTGAGAGGAGCTAGCAAGCTAACTAACACATACTGATGTTAGCCACTCAGGTTAGCATAATGTTAGCTAGCTAAATGCTACAATAGGAATGACTTCTGGCAGTCTACAGAGAAAATGTTTGCTATGAGACAGACAGCCGTCGCACATCGGTAGCTGTGTCAGAGAACAGTTTTTTTTTCATACTGTCATGGAGAACAGCATTATGGGATTGACTCTGAAAACACACACAATAGCAGTTTTAATGAATTAATCAGCACAGGCCCTGAATCCGCTTGCTGTGTTTGTTTTCCTGAAATCACACGATAAACGAGTATTGCTGTTATTAGTGCCGTGAGCAGTCTAGGGAATGCAGCGATGCTCGTTAGTGTGATGATGCAGAACTTCATGCACTTGGATCTGAGAAACTCTTAAAGAAAAACACTATACACAGACAAACTGATGCTAACATAGTTGATTAGCCAAAAGATTGTAGTAACTGAAGCAGAATCACTCCATTCTCAGGTTGGGGCGTGGCCTAAGTTCTGAGAGTGGGGCTTGCTGATTAAACAACACTGAACTGGATGCTATACTCTAAATTATTGGTAGCAACGTCCTGAGTGTAAAAGAATGACGATGAGGACGATCTCAGATCTTGGCAGCACTCTATGTGGCTTTTCCTCCTACTGCTTCTCATTCCTCCTCATGGTCTACCGCTTTCTGCTGTCCTGCTCTTCTTCCCTCTGCTCATCATCAGCAGGTTTCACACCGTGTCATTTGCCTGTGTGTGTGTGTGTGTTTGTGTGTGTTTGTTGTCGTTGTTGTAGCTGCAAGTCGTACAAGCTGATATTTCCTCCATCAACAGTGACGCTGTTGTTCATCCCACCAACTCCACCTTCTACACGGGTGGAGAAGTAGGTAAAGCAACACACCTTCCACTTCTACCTGAAGAACGTCACACACCTGTTACTGGAAAAATACACAGAGAGTGGCAGAGAAAGAGAATAAAAATGTCAATATAAATATGCAGCTATATACGTATGTAGGAAACATGCAGCTTTGACTGTGTCCCAGTCCTGTCTTTAAGGCACCCTGGTTCATTTCCATCGTCTTAATCGCTGCTTAAGTACTTCATCAGCACGAGTGTTAGTGAGATGACATCACTGTAGGAAATTATCCAGAAGGTATTGCAGCAATTTGATGTAGGTGAGGCACACTTACATAATTGACAAGGGCTCGGGTCTGATTTATTGCATGGCTTTGTGTCCAAGCTCCACCCACTCTGGTTTGATTGGTCCATTTTTCTGTCAGTCATTCATTGGATTCTGTGGGTCAGTTGGAGATGCACCAATCAGAGCAGGGCGAGTGATGATGTGGTGTTTTAGGGAGTGCACTGGAGAAGAAGGGCGGGAAGGAGTTTGGTGAAGCTGTGGTGGAGCTGCGCAAGAAGAATGGCCCTCTGGAGGTGGCTGGAGGTGAGGCTGTGTCCCAATCCTATGGGTTTTTACTGTTTTAATAAAACCTTTTTAATAACATCTACAGCATGAGTATCAAACACTACAGACCGTAAGTGCAGTTGATCATCTGTACTGGAACTTGATATGGAACACTTCTGAATGGATGGTCATTCAGAAGTGCTTTGTAGAGGAGTTTAAAGATGTTCATTTTCAGCAGCCTTTATCTGGTGGTTTTATGCTCATGACCCAAATGTCTCCTCCCAGGAAACGAGGAAAAAAAATAAGTCCTATATAACCCCCAGTAAATCCTGGTCCCAGTGGGAACCATTGATTTGGGAGAGTTGTCGCCAAGAACAATCCTAGTGGATCTAGAGAACTAGGAAAGTAGGGAGCTAGGGACCATGGGAAATAGGAGCGATATAATTCCCCAGTGAACTCTGTTTGAATTCCGGCTCTCTTCCAGTGTAATGTTTCAGTAATCCCTCCAGCTATCTGGATCAGATGCGGTGACAGTTCTGCTCTAAACACCTCCTTAATTGACAAGCTCCTCCCCCTCACAAAGTGTTCACTGAAATGCTTCCTGTCTGTGGTGCTTCTCATCTTACTCAGCTGGATCTGTATATGAATTGTGCTTGACTCCACCTCCTCACAGCGGCGATGACCTCAGGTTATGGCCTTCCAGCGAAGTTTGTGATCCACTGTAACAGTCCTGGTTGGGGCTCGGATAAATGCGAGGAGCTACTGGATAGAACCGTGAAGAACTGCCTCGCCTTGGCTGATGAGAAGAAACTCAAATCTGTGGCATTTCCCTCCATTGGCAGCGGCAGGTAACAAACCACCACCATGCCCACTACCAAACCAACACCCTCCATACGCACCACCATATCTACGCTAATTCCTCTGACACACCTACCACCACTCCCACGCCCACCTCCGTCCACTGTCACACCCACCCCGATGTCACCACCACACCCACTGTCACACCCACCATCATTAGAGTCCACTGTGGGTGTGTCTATTCACCATGTTTGCCAGCTTCACAGTGCATTATGAGTAAATCATGTAGATCCTAACCCAGTGTAGTATTTGAGTATGACCCAGAAATGATTATGAAATAGTTTTGGGATGTGTGTGAACATTTGTCTCTCTGTAGGAATGGTTTTCCAAAGCAGATGGCCGCTCAGCTGATCCTGAAAGCCATCAACAGCTACTTTGTGTCCACTATGTCGTCCTCCATCAAGACCGTCTACTTCGTCCTGTTTGACAGTGAGAGCATCGGCATCTACGTCCAGGAAATGGCCAAACTTGACACCAAATAAATTTTTATCTGTTTATTTTTAATGTTTTGTGGGTTTCATAGACAGATCTCCACTTTAGAGCCCCAGATATGCTGATGATATCATGTGCCGTGAGGTCATGTGACTTCTATACTGGTGTTCTCTCTCCATGCTGTACAAAGAGAAGTTCTTTCTAGAAAAATTTCCCCAAAACTACAGATAGAGTAAAATTCCCGACATGTTTTCTTGCATCACTGAGTTTAAATGTCATGGTCAAAAGTTTCACGTGAAAATTTCTGCTAAAAAATGTAATAATAGCTTGATAATCAGTGTGTGCAGACTGGGGTGTTCCTCAGGGCTCAGTGCTTGGTCCTCTGTTCTTTTTGCTGATGTTAGTTTTGCATACGTTTTTAGTGTTGCTTGAGAAATCATTAGATAATTACATCTGCCAAATTAGTATGAATTACTACCACCATTAATTTATGCACTTTCTATAATTCTATAATCATTAGCTAGCTATGTGCAGAATCTGGAATCTGTCTAGGGCACTAATATGGAGAACTGTGGTTTTACTGAGTTACTTGTGGACTTTATGTTGAAACGGTGGTTGAGTTTGCTCTTGTCTCACTGCAGGACTGTTTGAAATTTATTGGAGACAGAAGGGACTGTGTATGACCACACACACACACACACACACACACACACACACACACTAATACACAAAATCTTCAAACAGATTGCAGTGAGTAATAAATTTGGAACAGTCCAAGGCAGTGTGGGGTGGGGTGGGGGTGGGAGGGGAGTCAGATTGTAGGTGGTACATTCCAGACAGTGGACATGTTGTGTGTGTGATACACTAATACCGCCTTTCCACCGATGCAAACTAGGTGCTAGTTCTGGGCTAGTGCCAGATTGGAGTTGGGCTAAAGAGTCACCATAGATACACGTCATTATGTTATTGTATACTTGTCTGCATTCCCAGCGACGGTAGCACCAAGCACAACAACAACAACAACGGCAGACTACATTATCTGCTACAAGTGCTGCTCCTGGCTTTATGAGCCCACATTGCCTCTTTGGATTAGGCAGATTAGATGCTACACTAGCTATGTTTTTTTTTTTTTTTTTTTTTAAATTGTCAGTTAAAAATATTTAGTGGGTCATGATAATCCCACCCCAGACCCTTATGTAAACGGTTCTTGGTTCTAGACCAGCAAAGTGTTTGTGGTGCTCTCCAACCAGTTTTCTTGGCTGAAAGTCTGTTCTTTGGCTGTCAATCTATGAAGAACTGGTTTGACATCAGGCACCAGCTCTGACCTGGCCCTTGGTGCCAAAAGGAACTGCCTTGGTGGAAAAGGGGTAAAATGCACTTTGATGTTTGTGACATAGCGACATATTATTTAATTCTCCTTCATTCTGATTCTTTCTCTCATGTGCAGCACCCACATTAAATATAATTATAAGATATAAAATATATAAAATGTATGACAGATGTTTTAATAAAATATCACCCTGTGATATACAGTTTCTCATGGTCACAGTTTTATTTCTCCAAACATTTGAGGTTCTTCTTCAGTCTCCTTCTCATCTGAATGTCTCCTGAGGTTTGACGGCATCACCATGCATGAAAATACTATTAACCAATCAAATCAGGCCATTTCTCCTTATCCATTTACATTTTAGGTTAATCGATGCTCACAAATATGTGACGTTACAGAACAGATATACATTTTAATTTGTTTCTCATTAGTCTTTACCCTTCTGTGTGTGACATCACTTCTGTGCTTCTGTGATGCCATCAGACCGAGACAGATGGGTGTGAAGTGGTGTGGAAACAGTGCATTTACAGACATATGCTGAATCTGAATGTTCATACTGCCTTACTATACAGTGCGCAAAATGTCATAATCCGTTACGTGTCTGAATACTCAGACGGCATTTAATAGTAGTTGAATGGTACCCAGATGATCTATTATGTCCACAGTGTGCAAACATACAACACTACGCTACAATACGCTATCCCATAAGTCAGCTGGAGCCTAACCGAAGAAGAAAGCTTCCCCGAGAAAACACAGAAACAAGATGGTGGACCAAATTGAAACTGGTGTCAAGAGGAAGTCTCTGGGGAGGTACAAGTGTTAGTATAAGGAATGGTTTAAAAATTTCTTAAAAAGGAATAGACTTTAAAATTTTTAATTAAAAAGACACATTTTTGTGGGTATACATACATTATCTGTAAGCATCCAAGTCACTGGACAGGTAAGATGGTGGCGGAGTACATATGAATTGAGTCCTTACTGCTCGCTCGCATACTCATAGTATGTACTGCAGTAACGGTCAGGTAGTAGGTACCTAATCAACATCAGTGCATACTGAGAATTTTGACTCAGCCATAGACAATTAAACATAGATGCTGAATTATCTGCTGAATTCTACTGATTGGAATACTTTGATGCCTCCTCCATACTGGACAGGGCAAAACTGACCTGTAAACCAATGCAGGTCAATGGCGAGCTGCAAATCTTTTAGTTTCTAAAAGCTATCTACCTTACACATTTCTTAACTGATTCACATAAAGGTTGTCTTACATTTTAGGGTTTAAGCTCTACCTTTGAAGAATACTAGTGTTCACCAGTGTTTTTATCAACAATTTAACATCCATCCATCCTTTATCTATACCGCTTTATCCATCTGGGTCGCAGGGAAGCTGGAGCCAATCCCAGCAGACACGGGGCGAGAGGCGGGGTACAGGTTGCCAGTCCACCACAGGGCCAACATAGGCATAGACAAATAGCCACACACGCTCTCATTCACCTAATCTGCATGTGGACTGTGGGAGGAAACCCACACATGCACGGGGAGAGCATGGAAACTTCACACAGAAAGGCACCCTGGGTGATCTGGGGATTGAACCCAGGACCTTCTTGCTGTGAGGCGACAGGGCTAACCACCACACCACCGTGCTAAAGCTAAATCCTTAATTTTTACATTGGTGTATAACCTCGAAGATGACATTTAAGCTGAAACTCAATTTGCAATTTGCAGCACTAAACTACCTTATCTTTAACATTCTATTCTTTACAGTTACCTAGCACAAACCTCATCAAATAAAATAATACTGAGGTAAATCACTAAGTATAGCCTAGGTTACACATTTACACGTAAGCCTGCTTTCATTTCCTGTTGAGAAAGTGGCTATAATGAGTAACTTTGATAGCTTCACCATTCTAATGTCACCATTAACTTGGTAGAATATGAATGTTAATACTGTTAGAAAGCTAACAAAGCGTTAACTTACTTTGCCTAGTTACAATATTGTTCAACATAATATTGTAAATACTAAATAAGCAGTTTACTTGTGAAAGGTTATTCCAGTACCACAGGTTTCTACCGTTCAATGGTTTTTAAAACCCCATACAGCACAAGAGTCCGGCATTTTTAATATTTAATTAAAAAAAAAAATATTTTAAGAGTATTCTATGGACCGTTGAATTTTTGCTCATTTGCACTGAAAAAAACCCTCCCAAATCAATATGATAGTGCCGTAGATTTATGAACAAGAGGTCAATGCGTCATCTGTTTTTGTGTCTGTGGTTACCGTTCTGTCTCCCTGCAGTGTTTGTGTTCAGACACTAGAGGGCACTACATACATGTGTATTTCTAGAAATGCATTCAAAGTGCAAAGTGGGGAAAACATGGAAATCTCCATGATTGTGTTTTGTTAGCAACAGGCTAGCTAGCTAACTGTGCTGAGTGCTGTATATTTACAATCAGTGTTAGAGATTTAACAAGTGAATATGTTTGTGTGTTGATTGTTCTACAGCTGACGTGTATATACAGTATAACTGCTTTGTGACAATGTCAGTTGTGAAAAGTGCTATATAAATAAAACTGAACTAAATTAATATTAACAGCTAATAGCTAATTGGCTGAAAGCCAAGCCATTTTATTTGTAGACTAAATTAGCACTGCTTTGCGAAACAAACTGGTCTGTGTTTAAAATGTGAAAATAGTCACATCAAAACTAGTGACAAAATTTATTTTGATTAATTTAAGTAATTTCTGTCACTTTGCTAACCAACAAAAATTGGGGTGACCAGACGTCCTCTGTCCCCGTACATGTCCTCTTTTTGAGACCTGGAAATTGCGTTTCCAAAAAAACCTAGGGTTCGCAACACAAACACATGTGTGCTAAGGTGTCCTCTTTTTTGAAAACCAAAATATGGTCACCCTACAAAAAACAATAGCTAGCTGTTGATGACTTTATCATCTCACAGAGAAACTGAATGTTTTTATCTGAGCATGATGTTGTGGCTAAACACTTAGCTTTTGAGCTTAGTGAATATATTGTAAATACAGCCATGGGCTGTGTCCCAAATCACTTACATGTCCGGTTATAAAGATTCTTCTCTCTGTAGCACGTGTGACTTAGCGAGCTAGCCGTTTAACAACCAAAACAGGACTTTCAGGGTTACCATGACAACCTAAATCATAACCTAAACATAAGAAATCACTGTAGATAACTGCATTCTGTTATACTGTTCGGTGCATGTCCTTTGGGATGTCATTTATACTGTATACTTTGTTTATGACATCACACACACACACATACACACAGTGGAGGTCAGTGTGCGGTTTTGTTCCCATACCATGGTGTGGGCTGCGTTCCAATCCGAGCTGTTCTAATCCACAGGAAATACACTCTCATCCTCAAACTCAAAGCATGTGCAGCGTGGATTACCCATCATCCCCTGAGGGGGTGCCTGCTGTGGGTGTGGCCTCACTGAAGTAATGCAGAGGGCAATCAGGTGTGTGCAAGTGTGTGTAGTTGAGAAAATTTCTGATTTATACTTAGAAAGCATTTGTATGAGTGTGAGTGTGTGTGTGTGTGTGTGTGTGTGTGTGTGTGTGTGTGTGTGTGATGAAGTGTCCATCAGTCTGTGAGGCGCCATCACAGCAAGCTTGGGGGAAAATGTGTCACTCACATGCACACACACACACATCTGAAAACAGGATTAAAATTTGGATGTGCTCTCTCACACTCACCATGTTTGCCATCATACTTTTTGTGTAGTTTGGATTTAAAACTGCACCACCACCAACTGCATTCACAATCCACTAGAACCTAGGGTTCTTGGTCCTCATGTAGGTGAAATGTGTTTTAGTGTGTTACTGGAAAGAGAGTGTGGCAATGATGTTTAAGTATTATTATTTATTATTATTATTATTATTATTATTATTATTATTACAGAATAAAAGAGTACTGTGTTACAATGCTAAATCACTACACACACAGGCACATACACACTTTAAATATGTTAAATACATTATCAGGAATAATTTTCATCTCAGTTTCCAGTAGAAAGTGTGTAACAGCCAAGAAATTAGTTTATTAATGTTACTGTACACTATGATTAATGTGTTAATACCCTGCAATGTACACTTCTGTACTGCAATCTATAATATTATGTGCTAAAATAGTGTGTGTGTGTGTATTTATGGTGCTGTTAGGTGTCATGTTCAGTGCCAGAAATGTGCAGTAATTACTTTATTTAAATACATGGATCAGTAGTAGGTGGAGAGATCAGGAGTATTATGAGATGTCTGATTCTTCAGTCTGATTTGAACTCAGAGATGTTATTCAGCTGAGTGACTCACTTTAACTCTCCTGTTATTTACATTCACATTTATTTATTTAATTATTTCATTAATTATTTACTTATTTATATGCTGTAATTCATTATTTACACATTTATTTTTTATTTATCATATGTATATCCCTCCTTTATTTAAATACATTACGATAAGTTAAATAAACAAAATATTTATCAGTCAGTTTGATCAAAATCTGTATTTAATTTTCTTTATTTTTTCTCAAGTTCTAGAGGCAAACACTTCTAGAACGAAACAGAAACAGCATTATTTGCATGCTAATTTAACCCTAAATCAGGTGATAGATTTAGACACAGAAGAAGGAAGATGAAGAAAGATGAAGAAATTGAGAGTGAAACTGTACAGAGAACTGAATGAGTATGCTGTGAAATTGTTATTACTGACAAATAGTTTCCTGATGGTTCCTCCTGATGGTTCAATTCAATTCAATTTTATTTGTATAGTGCTTTTAGCAACAGACATTGTCACAAAACAGCTTCACAAAAGTATATAAATTCTGAATATAAACTTATGAATCTACACATTTATC
>JAQQZU010000011.1:22648786-22659959 GCA_030068025.1 Parauchenoglanis punctatus
TTATTTGCTGATTATTATAAGAAATGTTTTAACAGTTGTAGAATCCACAGCACTGTGCCATTGTCCACACACACACACACACACACACACACACACACACACAGTGCCTCATTACCTCCTGCTAAGTGCAGATAAAATATTCAGTGGGAGGTGTTACTGTGCCCTGAAGTGTAGTGTACACCGTGAGGGTGTAATCAACCTTGTTAATCTGTCAGAGTGGAGTTACACATGCTTGTTAGGCCTCAGTGACAAGCTCAACATGATGAATGAGCATCAGTGTTTACCTGCAGGTGCATGCTTCAGCCTGATGTCAGCTCTGTGCTAAACCCTGACTGATTATTCTCCTGATTCTTCTCCTCAATACAGCTTCGCTGTTTACACACACACACAAACACACACACACAATGCCTGTACACACACTGTCCCACCCGTAGGTAGGAAATTAAGCGCCCTAAACTGTTTTGGGGAAGTTGTTACTGTTGCTAGGCAATGGTGCCTAAATGAATACTTTGATGGAAAACATTAAATCATCATCATACACAAAGTAGTGTTTAAACACCCACATATAATACACATCACTACACACAATAATACACTAATACAACACTAATATATCAGGTCACACACAGAGCCATGCTTAAACACATAAATATACATACACAATATACATGATAATGTACATTAATCAGCAGATGATGCACTCTCATCATTTCAGTTTTAACATGGCTTTCTTATACTTATTAGTTATTTAATTTTTTTTTCATTCATTCATTTATATATATTTATCTTCAGTAAGCATCAGGTAAGGGTGGAGGTTGGTGGAGTCATCCTGGTCAGGGTGGAGGTGGATGAGGTGTTGTCCCAGGAACACATGTTTGTGGGAATACTCACTGGATGGGACACCATTCATCACGCACTCATTCAACCAGTCCACTTACTGAACAGTGGGAGGAAAACCATAAAACCCAGAGGAAACCCACTTGGACATGGAGAGAACATGCACAGAAGCTTCATACAGACAGTAACTAGAGCTCAGGATTGAACTCTGTGTCATGTATGCTTGTTTTGACTGGACACATACGCAGGTTAGGAGCTGTCATAGTGAAACTCATTGAGTTTATTATACACACACACACACACACACACACACACACACACAGAGGCAGAGGTACAAAAATGTTAGGCAAAGGAGTAATCCAAAGACAGGCTTGGGTCGAGCGATCGGCAAACAGAATGTCAAAGATAATCCAAGAGTCCAAAATACGAGAAATCAAAACATGGGATACAAATGGCTTGGCAATAGTATTAACATGAGCTAGACTAATGCTTCGCAAACACGAAGCGCAACTGAGAGTCCTTTTAAACACGGGCATCATTGTTCAAAGATTGGATGCATCGGCATCCAATTACTGTTCATGTGACCTGGCTGAGAGTGTGCGGCCATGGGAACTGTAGTCCTCCTTATTTCAAGCCATAATGCGGAAGTGCGCACTTCCGCACTAAGCGCGACGGAGATAATCAGAGGCACGCGGCCTAGTCCACATGTGTCGTGAGGAGCTGATCCTGACACTTTGGAGCTACTGTGTCCCATTCTGTAATTTTTATTTTTATTTATTTATTTATTTACTTATTTATTTATTTATTGTAAATAATTGATAACTGCTGATTGCAGATAATAATAATAATAATAATAATAATAATAATAGTAATAATAATTCTTTTATAATAAATATAATACTCACTCTCGCACAGCCGTAGGAACACTAAACTTGTGTATTAAAATTGTATGTGAGTTCTGTGTGGAAGGATATATTTTCCGCTTACAGAAAGTTTTCCAGCTCCAGAATCAGTTGAGGTGAGACTGCTGATCCACACACTGTTCCAATTATTCTAAAATTCCAGAAATTGACTTCTGATCATTTTTGTTGGCTTGGT
The DNA here is from genome assembly GCA_030068025.1 of Parauchenoglanis punctatus. NCBI lineage: Eukaryota > Metazoa > Chordata > Actinopteri > Siluriformes > Auchenoglanididae > Parauchenoglanis > Parauchenoglanis punctatus. The sequence continues at coordinate 22,650,722 of JAQQZU010000011.1, forward strand.
CCTCCTTGTGTCAGTACAAACACACACACACACACACACACACACACACACACACACACACACACACACACACACACATTCACACGTTTGTTTTTATGTCTTTGTGAGGACCTCCCATTAATTTCTACGAGCCCTAACTATGACAACTCTAACCCTTACCCAGCCCTAACCTTACCCATAAGTAACCAAACAAAATGCAAACAAAACAAGTCTTTTGGATATTTTAGTTTTGTCCCCACAAATGTCCCCACAAGTAAAAAAAACAACAGGTTGTTTGGTCCCCACAATGTTATATAAATATGGTCCACACACACACAGAACTGCTTGAGTCTCACACAGGAATAAAACACGTCCAGTTGTATGAGAAGCTGGAACATGGATTATGCTGTGGCGTCTCAAATCCCCAATCCCCACTTCCCCCCTCACCTCGATATCGCTGCATGCAGTAAAAAAAAAGTCTAAATGAAGGCAGCTCAGGTGCTGGTGTTACGAACCGATCCAAAAATCACATTTTGTTTTACTAAATCCGGATTTTTCCAGCTATGCCAAGTGCACTCAGTTATTTCTACCGCTGTTTATCTGCTGGCGTGACCAATGAAACACGGCCGACTTCACTTAGGTGTTGAGGGAGTGAGTGTTTCCACCATAAACTCTGTAAAAGAGCCCCAATCTTGTTTATGATTTTTATTCTGTTTGTTTCAGTTCACCAACCAGCTAACTAGCTCATCTTTGGCATTCAGCTCACCAAATTATTGACACTATGCTAGGCTGAATATTTATTAAAAAAATCACTATTCTAAAAGGTATCCAAAATTACTCACACCTTATAAATTGGTTGGTTTGGGCTCAGTAGAGGTGAACTAGTATCAAGTTTCTGTGCATGTGTGTGTGTGTGTGTGTGTGTGTGTGTGAGAGAGAGAGAGAGAAGGAGAGAGAGAGAGAGATGCTCAGACTTCTCTTTAAAATTCCTGCAGCTTCAGTAAAATATCTTCTTGGAGGAGAAACTCAGCTCTCTGTGGAGCTCTAGACTGTAAACTGAAGAGACATCACATGATGTGGACCAAAAACATACAAACCAATCAGGACAGGAAGGTATGTCTACTCACATGTCAGTAATTTTGCCTTAAAGCTCCAGTTCTTGCACTAGCTTTTGTATAGCAGGAGCCTAACCCTGAACTTGTGGAACACCATGTTGCGCTCAGGTTCTGAAGGATCTGCATTAATGCTAAATATCGCTAACGCTCTGTCTGATCTGAAGTAGGCAAGAGCTTATCTCTCTAATCCGACTGTTGTTCAGTCTGTACAGTAAAATGTTACTGCCTGTTTTAGGCAGAGCTGATTATGCACACTAATCATCTGAGAAACAAACTGCAACACATCATCTCTCATCTGTTTTCCACCAGTTTTTTGACCAATTCTAACTCGGATCCTTAGGCGTGAATGGGTTGAATTCTACTTCAATTCTACTAAGACTCTGTGACCAATTCTTGTGTTCACACTAAGAAATGAGAATCTGATTGCAGCCTAGTCGATTAGATGAATATGTGTGCAGGGCAGAGTGTCTTAGACTTTACAGTAGTTTATTTGGCAGTCAGATTCTGAAGGACGTTCAAGACTTTAATGATGACTTGATGATTAGTAAACTATAAAAAATAGGATGTCTCACATTTTCAGTAAACTGATCACTAGCAGAGTTCATGAATACAGCGAGGGACACAACTATTCAACAAATATTTAATTAAATGTATATTTGGCACATGCTCCGGGCGCAAAATAAGTCATCGATATTTTTATCATTTTCCAAGAAAGTGTGAATTGAAATGAAAAGAAATGGATTAAAATGTACACTGCATGTGGATGTCCATGAGGCCAGGAGATGCATAAAGCTCTGAAATTCATGGGCTCTTTGAGATCTTCATAATGCTTGATTCTATATGTGTGTGTGTTTAAAGTTTCTCATAATTTTTCAGGAACATGGCTGTCTCTTAGAGAGGAGTGCAGGAGAAAAGGCTCGGCTGCTCACTGGGTGAGGGGTTCAGGCTTTTCTCTCTCAGGGTAAAAACACACTTTGATGTGACAGTATATCTTCCTGAGCAGTTTGGCCTGGACTTCACCTTCAGCTTGCACTTAAAGCAGTGCAGAGTGAGGCGGTAATTTAAGGGCCGGATTATGGAAATTGGGCTTTATATACTGCCTCGAGTGCTTCATCAGCCCAGAGCGATAACGCCTGCAACTCACGTGTGGGAAAAACACAAGGGGGCGGAGCTACAGATCAGCAATGTGGGTTTACACAGTGGATTGTCTTCTGTTTGTCCTAATTTATATTCTGATTTATATTAACCCTTTAAAGTCCTTAGAGGGCTGCAGGGTTCTTGTTTTGCTCTGCGAGTTTGTCTGTGTTTAGTACCATAGTACTTTAGAACTGAATACTCCAAACACACACTTTACATCTAAAGAACAAATAGAATATTCAGAACTCCTTCTCCTTATAATAATAATAATAATAATAATAATAATAATAATAATAATAATAGTAATAATAGTAATAATAATAATAATAATAATAATAATAATAATAATAACTGAGACCTATTAATAATTATACTTTTTTTCTGTTATATTAATAAGGGAAGGGCAGATATTTCTGATCATTTTAATAGTTAATAACCAAATTTAATGTTAATTCAAAAATTTAGGGAAAATTACAAACGATTCAGTACAAGATTTTTTTCTCTGTCTGGTGTTGGTATTGCTCTCACTCGTTTACATACTATGACACAGTCTGGACCTCAGGAAGCTAAACAAGGATGCTTATTTGTGGTTCGGTTATTCTTCCCCTCAGTTGCAGTTCCAATTATGGAGTAAATCCTGAACACAGCTGAGCGAACAGTGACGATTCACTTCACATGAAAATTGTGTTTGTTTCCTCTAAAAATACCCACTTGCGCAGAACGCTGTAACATTAAAACCTGTTTCCTCTTCAATTTATCTGCACATCTGTCACAGAATCACACATCTGTAACACCAGAACCATGAGGGCATCTCACACATGCAGCTGTCCAGCAGCATCAGGACATAAGGACAGAAAAACATGAGAGAGACAGAGAGAAAGTCTCTTGTATCACTGCTCTCCAGTCTCCCTGCAAACCTGTTTAACTGTACTTTTGTACTCCTGTCTCCCTGCATGCTGTCTCCACTGTACCCCTGTTGTACTCAGTAGTGTGTGTGTGTGGGTATATGTAAGTAGTATGGGAGTGGGGGGCAAGATCAGAGAGGAGATAAGACAGGTGGTGAGACGGGCGGCGAGAGCAGAGTGACAGATGAGCTGATTGATTAAAAACAGAGACCAGGAGAGAGAGATGGGGTCTGCAGAAAGTTTGGGTCCAAAATTTGACATACACATTCACACCCACACATGCATATACACATACACATATGCACACAAGCACATGTAGCAGGAACATGGCAGCTGTGTTTACATGACCTCTGAGCTTCACATCACACACACACACTCACACACACACACACACACACACACACACACACACACACACACACACGCGCGTGCGCGCGCACACACACACACACACACACACACACACACACACACAGATCTGTATCTCTGGAGGTGAGTCAGATTCCGTGTATTTCAAATATGGGTTGGCATTTTCTTTCTTTCTTTCTTTCTCTGTCTGTCTGTCTGTCTGACTCTCTGTCATGCCTGTATTTGGTTTTATTTGCTGTGTGTAACTCCTCACTTAAGTGTTAATTCTCGATAAACACCCCTAGCTCTGTACTGAGGGTCATGCATACTGGGGTTAGGGTTAGTCCACCATCATGTGACTCGGACCACAGTCACGTCAGTTACTGAAGCACTGGGACTCTGTCGCCTCAACACCAGGGGGTGATGTGGAGTTACAGACATTACAGAAGACATGGAACAGTTCTGTTAACATATGAGTGGTAGGAGCACATTTTACGCAGAATGCATTGCTGCAGTGGGACTCAGGTGTTAACATTTAATGAAGTGGGCATATCGCTGTGGATAAGAATTTCTGATAGATGCCATAAATGTAAACAGAGTGTGTGCATGTGTGCATGTGCAGTTAGGGTTTTACTTTCTCACTCTGTTATGCTGCTATCTAAAGTTAGCAATCTAGCTCAGTAGCACTTAAACCAGTTAGAAAATCAGCTAGTTAGCGAACACCAGTGATCTCACTGAAGAGAAGATTCAGTGTGTTTCTGTTGAAAACTCATCACACCACCTAGTGATTGGGGGAAGTGTATTAGGGCATGCTGAAAGCAGCACTTTATTGTGTAAATCAAACAGACATAAAAAGCAACAGGAAGAGAAATCATGAATACTGATGTGAATATGCAGATTTATGTAAATATGCTACAGCCAGCCCTTATATCACATCTGGAGGGCTCATTTGCATAACTTTATAAAAGTGGTGTAGAGTGAACATGCATTGTGACTGACACACACAGACTCATTCACACAAACACACACGTGTTAATTTTATGAAAATTTTGACGGTAATTATTTGTACACGACTTTTTATTCCATGACTAAATTATAATGACAACGTAAAGGAAAAATATCTGATAATGAAAGTGATGGCACAAGCCCTGTTCATTATGCCTGAGTTCATTATGATGAGTAGAGATGAGATGAAATAACTGGCTCTGTTTGGACAGCCTAGCTTACTTCTCAAGAGAATTTCTATAGCCAGGAAAAATATCCTTCAGCAATTTTATGACCTTCTGTGTTTGACATTCCTGAGTGAAAGTAGATGCACAAAAATTTAAACTTCAATCAATTTTAACACTAATGGCATCATCAGAAAGGGTTTGAAAAATCCTGAAGAATGACAGCAGAACCATGTCTCATCATAACTACTGGCAGAGTAATCCAAATTTTGATGTTGACAAAATGGCCTGTAGTTTTATTCCCAGTTTTAATGGAAAAACAAAAGTTTTTTCATTTTTTTCTTTATAACTAATCTAATAATGCACAGATTGTTTCTTTTTGAATACTCTACACTTTAGACTGATTAAATTTAGCATCACACAGTTGCTTGGCGTTAATTAGCAAGGTCCCCAATGAGGTAAGTGGATAACAGCCACTGATCAGTGAATATTTAGCTGAAATAGAAGTTCTATGGTTTCTCCACATCATCTGCTGAAATGAAAGAAGTAAAATAGCATAATTAAAAACTAATTAATGCAATAATTATTATTAATTAATTAATGCAATATAACTAAACATTATCATGAGCAGAGTGCAAACAAAGCTGGCAAGGCCACCATCTTGGAATTTTTTACTTGGGAAGTCTTTTTTCCTGGCCTGCATTAATTAGCTTCTAAAGTTATTGTCTCTATGGAACTTTGTGAGAATTGCGGAACTATACGTATATTTACGTCCATTTAATGACCCTAACCCAATGAAAATAACATCATCACCACCAGAATGTACAAAATGCCATTTTAACTCCACATAACTTCCACATAGCAACACCACCAATAATATCTAAAAAAAATTCACACAATCCCCCCTCCCATATTCCCGCCCATCTAAAAGCTACAGGGCACATTTTACAATAAGTATCGTGAAACTGTTTGAAGACATTATGACTAAAACATTGATTAAAATTAAACTAATATTAAAACTGAGTTTCACTGACTAATCTTGACTATATGTCATGCGGGCGGGGTTTGTCGGGACACATACGCAGGTGGGAAGGCGGCTTTGTAAAACTCATTGAGTTTATTACACACAAACACACACGAGGCAAGCAGAGGTACAAGAACGTCAGGCAGAAGAGTAATCCAAAAACATAAACTGTATCAAGCGATCAACAAACAGTACATCAGAGGTAGTCCAAAACATGAAGGAGAAAACACAGGCAAAGTCCAAAAACACAGGAAATTAAACACGAGGAGCAAGGCTTGGCAATAGCGTGACGTGGGTTAAACTAATTCTTCGCCAATACGAAGCGCAAACTAGAGTCCTTATAAACACAGCTGATTGTCTCTCAATAGGAAGCACCAGCATCCACTTACTGGTCATGTGACCTGGCTAGGAGTGTGCGCGCACGTGAACTGTAGTCCAGTGTAGTTCGCGCCATGATACGGAAGTGCACACTTCCGCGCTATGTGCAATGGAGACAATGAGAGCGTAGCGCATGCAACTGAGTCCGTGATGCCTGCCGTGCTTGCGGAGAGGGGCAGAATCGTGACAGTACCCCCACAAAGGCGCTACTCCCGGAGCGCTTAACATGGCCCTTCCCTGGGGGTCCTGGGCCCGTAGGCTCAGGTGTATCACCGGGGAACCCCCACGCAGAATCTTTTCTCAGACAGGAACTCAGGGAGAAACTCAGGCAGGAACTCAGGCAGGAACTCAGGCATAGAGGCAGGCCTGGCTGAAGACATCAGAGCCAGAGCCTTCATGGTTGCGGCTGGAACCGGTGAAGGCTCTGTGACAGGAACAGGAGCAGGCTCTGTGACAGGAACAGCAGCAGGCTCTGTGACAGGAACAGCAGCAGGCTCTGTGACAGGAACAGCAGCAGGCTCTGTGACAGGAACAGCAGCAGGCTCTGTGACTGGAACAGCAGCAGGCTCTGTAACTCGAACTGTTGTTGCGACTGGAGCAGGAAGTAATTCTGTGACGGGAACAGTAGCAGCGGGCTCTGTGACGGGAACAGCAGCAGCGGGCTCTGTGACAGGAACAGCATCTATGACAGGAACTGGCTCAGTGACTTGCGCTCTTGCTTGAGCGAGCTCTGTGACTTTTGCTTCCACCGGAACAGGTTCTCTAATGTGCTCTGGGACTGTGACTTTGATGGGAACAGGCTCTGTGATGAGTACTGGAACAATGATAGGTGCTGGAACAGATTCTCTGATTTGTGCTCTCGCTTGAACGATCGCAGTGACTTTTGCTTCCACCGGAACAGGCATGGGTTCCATAACCTTTAGTCTTTGTGGACATGAACTGGACAGTCTCATCGTGAGCGACTTGGGCTTGAACAGGAGCGGGACTAGGAACTGGTGCAGACATGTTCTCTGGGGCAGACTTGGACTTTGACTTGGACTTGGACTTACACCTGGATCTGGACTTGGACTTAGACTCAGGCACTGGTGCAGACTTGGAGGAGAAGAGACTCCTGGTGAGCAACTTTAGCTGGAACAGGAGTGAGCTCTGGGAGAGTGAGTGTGACTGGGGTTGTTTCTGACCCTTGTGGCGATCCAGACTTGGGTTCAGGCAGACTTCCTGTCACATACTCTGGCAAAGAGTAAACAGGAACTGTAGCGGACTCCGTGAGAGCGACCTTAGCTGGAACAGGAGCGAGCTCTGGGAGAGAGACTGTGACTGGGGTTGCTCCTGACCCTTGTGGCAATCCAGACTTAGGTTCAGGCAGATTTCTTGTCACAGGCTCTGGTGACGGTGTTGCCCCCGGCATGGACTTTGGCTCTGGCATGGACTTTGGCTCTGGCGTGGACTTTGGCTCTGGCGTGGACATGGACTTGGACTTGGGCTTCCGCCTGGACTTGGGCTCGGACTTGGGCTCAGACTTGGGCTCGGACTCTGATTCCGGCACAAACATGGACTTGGATTCTGGCATGAGTTCCAGAACAGTAGCCTTCCCTTTGGCCTCTGGAGGGGGCTCTGGAACGGTAGACTCCTTTCTGGCCTCATAGAACACCCTGAGCATTTCCCCGAAGTCTTTGGGGTTCTGTAGGCACGGGTGCTCCATGTCGATAAGGCTCTCGGCGAACACGCGGGCAGGTCCATCTGGTACTTAAAAAAAAAGCTGGCATTGCACCAGAAATCCTCGAGGGTGAAAGTCCACTCCATCATAAGCTGCCGGGGTGCATAATCCTACCTTCTGTACAAAGAAGGATGGCATGGTGTGCATTCGGCCGTCCTCCCATTCTCCTGCTGCATCCCTTGGGAGGGCGAAGCATTCTGTCATGCGGGCGAGGTTTGTCGGGACACATACGCAGGTGGGAAGGTGGCTTTGTAAAACTCATTGAGTTTATTACACACAAACACACACAAGGCAGGCAGAGGTACAACAACGTCAGGCAGAAGAGTAATCCAAAAACATAAACTGGGTCGAGCGATCAACAAACAGTACATCAGAGGTAGTCCAAAACACGAAGGAGAAAACACAGGCAAAGTCCAAAAACACAGGAAATCAAACACGGGGAGCAAGGCTTGGCAATATCGTGACGTGGGTTAAACTAATGCTTCGCCAATACGAAGCGCAAACGAGAGTCCTTATAAACACTGCTTATTGTCTCTCAATAGGAAGCACCGGCAGCCACTTACTGGTCATGTGACCTGGCTGGGAGTGTGCGCGCACGTGAACTGTAGTCCAATGTAGTTCGCGCTATGATACGGAAGTGTGCTGGTGACATTGAGAGTGTTGCGCACACGACTGAGTCCGTGATGCCTGCCGTGCTTGCGGAGAGGGGCAGAATCGTGACACTATAACAAAACAAAACAAAAAGATTGAAATGTAACTTCAAACTTCAGTAATTGACATAGGCCCTGTTTACAGTTGGTATTAGAATATATCCTGGGCAATTAGATCTCAAGTAGACAGCAGCTTAATACAAGTGTACACGACCACCAAGAGGCATTCAAGACACATTCACTCAAACCACTTATCGAGGTTGTCTAGGATGCATTTGAACACATATCTTCTGCAGTGTAAATACTAATGTGTTCTGATGTGTCCCCGACATAGACGTAAAATTAAAAGTGATGTAGCCAGTAAAAAAAATCTTAATACAAGTGGTCAGCTGGACACCTTGGAGATGCATGATAGACACAGTTGTCAACTCCGATGTGTCTCATCTGTGCAACTGCGATCCAATCACCCAAGACACATTTTATAAACAAGTGTAAATGGGGCCTTGTAAGACTCCAACTATATCTAAAATCCTTGTCTAAATTAACACTGACACAGACATCTCTCTCTCTCTCTCTCTCTCTCTCTCTCGTTCTCTCTCTCACACACACACACAAACACTCATCCCATACACACATACAGAATCCTACAGCTCTAATTAGTCACACACAGTTTGTGTAGCATAGGTACACAAACACACCTGGCCAACACACACACACACACACACACACAAACAAAAGGCTTCATTCATAAGAAAACATGACTAAGCAGCAAAGCATGATGGGATTGTACTTTATACATCATTGCTTTCCACATGC